>JAZAVI010000100.1:357500-452500 GCA_036326025.1 Chrosomus eos | reverse complement strand
AAAAGCGTTCCACACATTCAGCTGTCAGTCTCAAGTAGCACCTAAACGTTAAATATTCAGAATATATGCTTAATTACTAACAAGATAAGACAAGTTTCCTTTCAGATTATCCATCATGTTTATCCTGCTAATATAATTACTATAGAATTTCATTAAAGATATTAAATTGTTCTTTTTCGTAAACAGCAGAGACTATTGTACATTTATTTAGGCTTCGCCATCATATGGTTATTATCAAAAGATTTATCCCAATACATTTAATCAGATTTTTGTGAGCAGTTTATTACCAAGAATATTACAATATTCATAAATCAAACAAACACAGATAAATGTGATGTATAATGAAAGATAAGTGGAGTTTAAATTAATTACAAAAATGTTACAGAAAACATTAAATTGAAAGAAATTATAACGTATAATGGAAGTAAGTGTAAAGGAATGAATAGAAATAAAGAATAACAGATGAAAGTTTAGAGATTGAGGAAGTGATGATGTCACACACTCAGTGTACAGTAGGAGGCGCTAAACATCCTTCACCACAGAATTAAACCCGCCAGAAAACTAAATGAAGAAGAAGAAGAGAGATGATGGGCGGGGTTTATTTGTTGTTCACCTGAGGCCACTGCGCATGCGCATTCAGAAACCGAAAGTAAAGATCGTTAGGAAATGAAAAAGTCTCCTTCAGAAATCTTGAAATAAACATAAATATCACATCACGGTAAGTTCATTTCTCTGTTTTTCACATCATGACATATTATTGTACAATGTTTTCGCGTCGCTATCATATTAAACTCGATCTACAAGTATTAGCATGCTAATACTCATTTTATGGTGTTGTGACGCATGTAAAAGTGAACTAGTTCATCTTCAGGATTATAATAATATCAAGATCTATGGATTCTGTTTTTAGCTGAGATTAATAGGGAATGCGGAGGTACGTCACGCCGTGTTGCATTATGGGACGTGGCCGCCATCTTTACAGGCACGATCTCTGTTTACCTTCGGTATAATAGTGGGTGTTTGGCTAAATCGAGGTAAAATTGACGAAGAACGGAAGAAATGGGAGATGTTTAAAGAAAAAGAGAAGGGGCCCTACTGGGATAAACTAAATGCCACTGTCAAAAAAACTATTTGGACAAACTATCCGCGATAAAAAACGTTGATACATCTGATTTAGTGTTGGTGTTCGAAGCCTATGCTAAGTTGATTACTATTGTACATAAAGTTCAAGCTATTTTACCTGAAAAGCTGCCATCGTAGTTAATGTTAGCTGGCTATTTTCAGCATATGTTAAGTTTTCATAGGTTGTGCAAGAAAAAAAAAAGTACATTACTTTATAATGCCACAAGATGTGGTAACTTGTTAAGTACAACTGTGCCTTATTGTCAACATTTAATGTTGACACGTGTAAAAATGAGAGTATTTGGTCGTTAATTTAAACGTTTGATGTATATTTGCCCATTGTTATGTGTACTTAAAGGGTCTTTGTGGTTGCAATCAGTCCAGAAACAGAGAAGTCACTTAGCAGCTAATGTATTTATTAAGCAGATATATAAAATCATGATTCACAGACATTTTTTAAAAAGGCATGTAAAAAGATGTACAGAACATCAAAGCAAATTGTTAATTGAAAATAAATATAATTTGACTCATGCAATGTGTCCTGGCTTTATCATCAGCTGCTAACATTAACCGCAAATTCAACATCATTCATCAACTATCCTCCTAAATTTTAGTCATCTATGAATATACAATACACAACCTCTTGCTTTGTACAACTTTTAACAAACGTAGTATGCAGTGGAGGACAGTAAGTAAGTTTTTCCTCAAGATTGCGGTGATCCGGCGTCTTCTCGTCAGCTCCTCGACCTGGTTCCCTTGTTATTTTTTCCGAGAAAGAAAGGTGAAAAAACGTATTCCGTTGTTCAGTTTCCTCCCTGAACGATCGTGTGACCTGCTATGGCAGTTGAACTGAACAACCATATCGACATTTATTAAAATCTCGACAGAAAATCCAAACACAGCCTCCAACACATGCATTTTAATACAGCGGTATTGGGCGCGATCCTGTAAATATGGCGGCGGACCCATAATGCAACACGGCGTGACGTCATCTCCGCATTCCCTATTAATGGATTCTTTACAATCTGAAATATACATATACAAAGGTAGAAATGTAAACATTTAAAGTAAATAATACACACTTCCGGGCTTCTGTTGGCCAGGCGTCGATAGAAAAAGAAGCAAGTTTCTAGATTGCATGAAATGTGGACTTAATAAATCCGTACCTTGAGCAAAATAAGCAAGCTGACATTCAGTACAACCTGTGTATTTTATTTAGAATACATACAAATGTAATTTACATCTTTGAGTTTGTCAAGATATTTTAAGTACCGTTTTTGAAGACTGCGCATGTGTGCGAACGTGCTCTATTATGTAAGAAAGAGCCTATAATTTAATCTGGAAAAAAAGCGAAATAACTGAGAAAAATGAGAAATAGTCCTCAGATGCCATGTCTGTAATTTATATCAAAACATCTGGCATTAATTCGATATCAAACAGTTTCATTAAAGGAAGTTATTACTCCACCACGTGCGTTACATCATAAACTAACGCGGTTGAACGAGCACTTTACGACAGTATGGTTTCGGGAAACAGTCGAGACTAGCTAACGTTAGTTGATTTCTTGAACGATGCATGTATTTTTGATGGCTATAATAACGCCTATCGATGTAGCTGGTTTAGAGGATAAATATGAATAATATAACAACAAGACAAATAATACAAGTCATATATGATAATACTCAACATTTAATGTGATGCAAAATAATAAAATTTTAATAAATTTAATTTAACCCTAATAACCCTTTTTGAGTCATTTCACAGGTCAAGGTCAAGGTCAAGTTTATTTGTATAGCACTTTTAAACAACACAAATGTTGACCAAAGTGATTCACAATGCAAGTACAGCTGCACATACAGATGCATAACATTTCAAAAAGTTCAAACCAAAAAACATATATAAAACCGAGTAACAACAGTTAAATATACAACTCACATGCTATTTACAGATAGCATTTGAATGCATTTCAGTATGCGTGTGCAAAAAGGTACGTTTTAGTCAAAGTTTTAAACATTTTTAATGTAGGGGAGACTCTGATAGATAATGGAAGAGTATTCCATCATTTTGGTGCGTAAACTGAGAAACACCTATCGCCCTTTGTTTTTAGGCGGGTTTTTGGGACGATTAATAGTAACTTAGATGATGATCTAAGTGATCTCTGAGGAGAATATAGGCTTAAAAGTTCAGATATATAAATCGGAGCCAAACCGTTTAAAGCTTTGAACACATAGCCTAAGTTAAAACCTTGAAATCAATCCTCTGTTTCACGGTAGCCAGTGGAGGGAGGCCCGTATAGGTGTGATATGTTCCCTCTTTTTTGTCCCAGTAAGGAAGCGAGCTGCAGCATTTTGAACAAACTGTAAATGTGAAATTGATGATTGACTAATTCCAGCGTACAAAGCATTACAATAATCGAGTCGTGAGGATATGTATTACTGTATTACTATCTCCAAATCTTTAAAAGTTAGAATATGCTTTAACTTACGAAGACACTTTAGTTGAAAAAAGCTGGCGCTAACTACAGAGTTTGTTTATCAAAATTCATCTCATAGTCAAAAATGACCCCAAGATTTCTAACATGAGAGTTGACTTTTAACTGCGAATTTCTTAATAAAACACTGTATTTATCAATTTGAGTTTTAGAGCCAAATAAGATGACTTCTGTTTTCTTTTCATTCAATTGGAGAAAGTTTTTGTCCATCCAATCTCTGATATCCTTCAAACACGCTAACAAGGACGAGACAGATTCATTCCCAAAATCTAATGGTAAATAGAGTTGAGTATCGTCTGCATAGATGTGATAGTTGATCTTGTAATGTTCGAATATCCTGCGCAGAGGTATCATGTAAAGAGAGAATAGAACTGGACCCAAAATGGAGCCCTGGGGCACCCCACAAGTTATTGGTACTGAGGATGAGGAAAATATGTCCAATTTCAACAAACTTCTATTTTTTTAATGCATTTTCATGGATGCCGACCTCATGTTTTAATCTCTGCAACAAAATAGAATGGTCCACAGTGTCAAAGGCTGTGCTTAGGTCTAACAAAACGAGGACTGCACAGTTTCCAGCGTCGACTGATATCAAGATATCATTAGTCACTCTAAGGCAGATTCTGTACTATGTTTGGCTTTGAAAGCAGACTGAAAAGGATCTAGGATGTTGTTTACAATTAAGTATGGTGTGAGTTGATTTAAAACAACTTTTTCTAAAACTTTTAATAAGAAAGGCAAATTTGAAATCGGCCTATACTTAATTCTGAAAAATCAAGGCTGGGTTTTTTAGCAAGGGGTGGATCACAGCATGTTTTAAGCAGGATGGAACAGTGCTGCTTTTTAGAGATGCATTGATGATGGAAAGTATACTGGGTAAAACCACCTCCAGCACCTCATTTAAAAGGACAGTGGGAATAATGTCCAAAGAGCAAGTGGTTATTTTCATTTTAGAACCCGCAAATCCGAATCTGATATAGGCTGAAACTCAGACAGACTAGAAGAGGTCAGTAAATTATAACAACTTTCAGATGAAGATGGTAAAATCTGGGACCTAATGCCATTTATTTTATCTATGAAGAAGCTACAAAACTTCTCACACAGATCAGGACTTGGGACCAAACTGGATAAAATAGGAGGATTTAACACAGAATTTAGTGTGGAAAATAAGGATTTTGGACAAAAATAATTTTTTCCAATCAGGTTTGAGAAATAATTCGCCCTGGATAATTCCACCGCTTCCTGATGTTGGGTCATACTGGCTCGCATAAGCTGATAAGAAATTTCCAGTTTATCTCGTTTCCATCTTCTTTCTGCCCTTCTACAACATTTTCTAATAGATCTGATGTCTTCATTTAACCAAGGTTGCTTTTTTAATTTTTGTTTGTTTTTACTTTTAACGGAGCAACTTCATCCAACACCTCAGTACATGAAGCATTAAAATTAGTGACCAGACTCTCGACATCCAAACCTTGAGCTGCCAAATTTGTGCAACCGGCCGTCAAAGCTACAAACAAATACTCAAAATTGGAAGCAGTAGCTGAGTTTATAGAACGTACAAGAGAACTAGATGGCCGATATGCAGAATCACATGAACTAGGAAAAACACTGTTGAACATAACAGGCCAATGATCAGACAGGCCGATGTCACTTATATAAATGTCATTAATGAGGAAACCAGAGGATAACACAAGGTCAAGTGTATGACCTAACTTGTGGGTTGGTCCAGATACTGATTGCTTAAGATTAAAAGAGTCTATTAGCTGTACAAACTCATTTACAAGAGGCTTGGCAGGACAGCACAAATGTATATTAAAATCACCTACAATTAAAAGATTGTCATTTCTCATGACTATATCAGATAAGAATTCAGAAAAATCATTTAAGAAAGCACCTTTAAGAATCCGAGGTCTGTAAATCACAGCAATGAGCAGAGAGCAAGGCTTTGCATAATGTAGCTTCAAAACTGGCAAAACTCTCTACTGGTATTTGCCTACACTTAAAACTATTTTTAAAAATTACAGCAACTCCTCCGCCCTTCTTTGACTTTCTAGGGCAGCTGAAAAAACCACAATTAGTGGGAAGAAGTTCTGAAATGGGGCTCAAATCGTTATCAGTCAGCCAAGTTTCAGTGATAAACATAAAGTCCAATTTGTTTGCTAAAAAAAAGTCATTTAATAAAAATGTTTTGTTTACCACTGATCTAGTGTTTATCAAAGCTGACTTTGTGAGCACTGCATCTTTTGCTTTTACTTGCACTTCCGCAGGGAGCGAAGACAACTTTAATGGAGAGCATAGATGTTTGCTGCTTGTGGCCCATCTGGGTGTTTCCATACGCCGGTCCCTCTGATAGTCGACCATGTAGTTGGTATCGATCCCGGTGTAGTAATAGTTGTTATCTTAGACGAGCGGGCTCCTCGATGAACATAGCGCGGGCGGCGAATTATCCCAGACTCAACGCACGCTGAGTAAACATCAGGCAGCAGGCGAGGTTTAGAGTGGTTGTTCATGAGCAGTAATTCCGAACTTGAATAATTCAAACACATGGTCGCGGCGTGGGGACCGATAAACACCGGGAAAACTTTCACCCTTCCAGGTAACAATTTGCCTTAGGGCAAATAACAACACCCAGCGCGCCGCCAACCAAAGCATAGTTCAGTCACTCACCAAATCAAACATAAGGTTTGGCCCAGAAAGATTGTCCCGAAGTATCGAGTCAGCGTAGCTCCAGAAACTATGCGGGAAATATCATGAACTAATAAAACTGATTTCCCGCGGCAAAGGCTTTTGTTTTGTTTAGAAGCAATAAACCGGAGAGCAGCGGCAGACAAACACGCACAGCGTACACTCAATCGGAAGTGTACAACTAGTTGTGAGTGTTGGAAACATGATGACTGTCAAAATTGGGTTGATGTGATTCATAGTTGTTTTTTGTATCTGATTGTTAAACTGCATCACTTGAATACATTGAGACTCATTATTGTGGAGGGAGAACAACTATTAATGATGATAAAGTGTAAAAGGCTCCATGTGTAAGCGTTCAGAGAGTTGTTCATCAATGTGAGGATCAGTTAGTGTGATATAAGCTCTGACACACAGAAGCTGTCAGTGAGTCTCTTTACAAGGATCCTCCTCAAACTGCTGCAACTACACAGTCTGAACACACACACACATCTCCACAATCTCAGTGTGTGTGTAGTACTGGGGTTTGATACTGTACTGGAATAATCTAAATGTTCTGTGTGATTTGTTCTCAGTGTTTCCATGCACAGATCTGAAGTCAGTTTCTCATTATGGGGAACAGAGAGAGCAGAGAGAGATCTTCATCTCCAGATCCCAGCTGTGTGTCTCTGAAGTGTTACAGATCCATGACTCCTCCTCTTAAATTCAGTGATGAAGCAGTGACCTCTGACCCCAGGTAAGATATAGTAATGCAGTATTAGAGACAACAGACTGAATTATAATAAAGGACAGAACTAAAGGAGGAATTATATCTGTGTGTTTCTCAGTATCAGGAGACAGAGATCTTCATCTCCAGATCCCAGCTGTGTGTCTCTGAAGAGTGACAGATCCATGCATAACCCTCTTAAATTCAGTGAAGCAGTGACCTCTGACCCCAGTGATGAAGCAGTGACCTCTGACCCCAGGTGAGTTAAACCTGTAGTGGTGAATTAACTGTTTTATGGGAATCAAATACCTGTGGTGGAGGCAGTACTGAATCTCAGTACTTAAGTAAAAGTACAAATAACCAGTGACAAATTTACTTTAGTAAAAGTAAAAGTACCACAATGACAACCCCACTTAAGTAAAAAGTACCTGATTTTAAATGTACTTTAAGTATTAAAAGTAAAAGTACTTGCATAACATGCTCAGCTCATCAGCTCATCGGGTTCTATGTCGAACACGTCTGAAATAACCAGTTCTGGGTTCTGTACTGGTGATGGAGAACTGCTGTACCTGTGCGTGCGCATGCTCAGTATCAGCTGCTCGTGCTCATCACTTCTCTCAGCACAACAAGTCTCAGTTCAGTCAACTTTTGCATTTACTGGGGTAAAATATACTCCGGGACATTGGGTTATTTCGAGTCCGAGGGACTGTCAGGCATGTCTGAAAGTGAGTAACTTTAGTAACTTGTGGATCAGCGCTGACGCAAGACGCGAACTGTTTCGAACGATTCAGTCTGATTTAGTGTACTGGTTCGACTGGTTCACTACAAAGAACCGGTTCAAAAGAACGATTCGTTCACGAACCGGCCATCACTGATATCTATGGCAACCAAACTTGGTGAGACAAACGTACAACGGACGGACGGTCAGGAAGATGTTTTGGCAGGGGGAAAACTGATCAGAAAATGTAACAAAATGTAACGGAACGTTGTAGAAATATAGTGGAGTAGAAAGTATAATAATTCATGTAAAATGTTACGAAGTAAAAGTCAAAAGTATGCACTATTGATTCTACTTCAGTAAAGTACAGATACGTGAAAAATGTACTTACGTAAAGTGACGAAGTATTTGTACCACTGTCAAAAGCACACTGAATTCACACAGAGAGATGAGATCTGCAATAGGGCTGCAACTAACCATTATTTTAATAATGGAATAATTTGTCTATTTATTTTTCTCCAATTAATCAGATGAATAATCCCAAATATAGAATGAATATGAATTCTTAAAGATGTATTTTTTTTTAGTAAAATGTTATTAAAAAAAATAAAATATTGTTCCTCGTCCTGTTCAGTGTTGTCCTCCACACAATGTGTAATATGAAGACTGTGAAAACTAATATAGTGAACGAATCTGTGTAGGCTGTGCTGTACATTATATGTAGAAGAAAGGGTTAAAATACAAACATTACATTCCCAACCAAAACACAACTGATTACCATTAAAAGCAGAAGTTGAAATGACTAAATTAAAAATGATAATGAGCAAAAACAGAAGCATGAGGTCGGCTATGAGAAACACACACTCTTCTGAACACAGTTATTATATTGCATTAATAGGCTATTCCAACAGTATCCCTGCTTTCATAAACATATGATTACTTGTGTTACATGTACAACTTTAAAACTACACTTAATTTATAATATGAAATATTTTAGCAAAATGTATATTTTATTCAGACCATAGTTTACTCAAAATGCACATGCTTATTTACATCTGCACTTGTTCATGTCGGTTTATGCTAGCGCTTCTCAGCGGGGGCGTTTGGACAGTGTTGGGGGTGAATGAGGCAGCAGAGAGGGGGGCGCTCAGGCATAAATGGGGCGCGTTACTCACTGTTATTATTCATCACAACTTTTAAGCCTCTGACAACACATACAATGTTCATTTGAATGTAAAATAAAATTATGTCTGTGCAAATTAATTAATTAATATTTAAATGTTGCTAGTAGCCCACTAAGACTTGTCCGGCTAGTTACCGGCAAATGATCTCCGTAGCAACGCCTAAAAACAAATGCCGCGGCCGGCTGCGGTCAGAGTGAACGCCGCTGAGGACCGACAGACCCGAACTCTGCTTCGCAGTTTAAGAGTAATGTGTCCATTCAAAATGCACACAAGCACAATAACGTAGGCTAAAACAATTTTAAAATAAAAATACATTTAAACATGGCGGAAAACAAGAAGTGCAGACAGTATAGTGTTGAGTACGTTAGATATGGCTTTATTCCCTCACCCGCGAACATCCAGCTCCCGATGCTTTGCCAGCAGGTTTTCTCTAACGAGGCAATGAACCCGTCCCGTCTAAAGGAGCACTATTAAAGAGATAGTTCACCCAAAAATGCTTATTCTTTCAGTAATTACTCACCCTCATGTTGTTCAACCCCGTAAGACCTTCGTTCATCTTCAGAACACGAATTAAGATATTTTTGATGAAATCTGAGAGCGGGATCACTAGTCCATAGGCTTCTTCAGGGATTGAGTCGAAAAGTTATTAAAGACATCGTTAAAATAGTCCAAGTGACTACAGTGGCTCAATCTTAAGTTTATCAAACAACGAGAATACTTTTTGTGCGCAAAAAAAAACAAAAATAAAGACTTTATTCAACTATTCATTTCCTTCTCTTTGGGCCTCTAGTCAGTTAAACTTGTGTCATAGCGTAGAGCTACGTCACACGTAGGCTCACTATTGATCTCCTCCACTGTGCTTCAGAAGCTCCTGGAAGAAGATCTGAGTGCAGAAATCCCTCAAACTCTGACTGAAATGTACATCCACTTCCTGCTGATTCAGATCCACATGAGGAATCAGAAGTATGAAGAGAGAGATCCAGAGAAACTCCTGCGCTCCAACAGAGAAGTGATTGTGAAACTTGCTGAAGTGGCTTTCCATCAGCTGATGAAGGGCAATGTGATGTTCTATGAGGAGGACCTGATTGAGAGCGGCATAGACGTCACTGACGCCTCAGTGCATTCTGGGATTTGCACTGAGATCTTTAAGGAGGAATCTGTGATTCATCAGAGGAAAGTCTACAGCTTCATTCATCTGAGCGTTCAGGAGTTTCTCGCTGCTTTCTATGTGTTTTACTGCTATTTAATGAAGAACAAGAAACCGCTGCAGCTTCTGGATTATTTCAGATCTTATGAAGTCTCTCTGTATGATCTACTAATATCAGCAGTAGATAAAGCCCTCTGGAGGAGTGGGAATGGACGGCTGGATCTGTTCCTGCGGTTCCTGCTGGGCGTCTCACTGGAGTCCAATCAGAGACTCTTACAGGATCTACTGACACACACAGAGAACAGCTCAGAGGACATCATGAGAATCACACAGCACATTAAACACAAGATTAAAGATCACTCATCTCATCTCTCAGCGGATCAATCCATCAATCTGTTCCTCTGTCTGCTGGAAGTGAAAGATCAGACTCTGTCCAGAGAGATTCAGGAGTTTGTGAAATCAGACAAACACTCAGAGGAGGAACTCTCTCCGTCTCACTGCTCAACAATCTCCTACATGCTTCAGATCTCAGAGGAGCCGCTGGATGAGCTGAACCTCAAGAAATACAACACATCAGATGAGGGCAGAAGAAGACTGATACCAGCTGTGGTCAACTGCAGAAAAGCTCTGTGAGTGTTTCATCATTAATAGCTGAAGAATCCTTTAATAATGCATCTTACATCTTTACAGAGTCATGACATGAGTTTTACATTACTGTAATATATTCCTCGAGGTTCACTTATACTAGTGGTGCCAAACTCAGTTCCCTAGAGCACAGGTTTACAAACCCTGGGTCACCAGCAGGATTCAAGGAAAATAGAGTTACATTTAATATAAAATATAGATAATAAAATCATAGTCTATAGTCCTGTATGAAAGGAATAAATATGCTTAATATATTTGACTTAAATAATGAACAGATTAACAAAACAAAAGAAGAAACTGTGACAGTATTCTGCTGAGTTTGGGTCATTTCTGTGAGGCGCTCCACAAACAAGGAAACCGAGACGACAGAAAACACTTCCTGTTTGTTTTATTTATTATGTAAATATTTCAGTAAATATGTCCCCACACCTGGGTTGATATTGTTCCCAGCACTTTCTGAAACATCTCGCGGCACGGATGTAACTAATACAAATTAATAAAACATCTCTGGTTAACTAGTAGTGCATTAATTTAGCATTGTATAGCCCCCCACACACAACACACACACACACACACGTTGATGACATCAGCGTCGGCACGTCACAGTTCTGTCACTACGCATCACAATCTGATTGGCTGATAACACACGTCAGTCAAAGTTATGATAAAATGGAAAATAGCGGCTTCAACAGAAGGTTAGCTACGCTACTAGTGCTGGTCCACGGAGCTGCGTTTAGATGACATATGGAAAATACAGCTCAGACTCACAGAAATAACCATTACGAGCTGAAATAGACAGGAACAGAATTAAGATACATTCAGACACACATTCATTTAATTTAATTGTGAACATTTCTTTATTTTATTTTTATTTTGAGAGGTCCAGCAGAGAATGGAATCTGTGGCCTTCTCTCGCTATTATAATATCAGCCTCTCTTCAGTCGCGCTTACCGCAAACTACAACACAGTTTAGAGTTTTCATGTTTCTCATATACATCAAAATCAACAGTGTTCAACAGATTTAACAAAAAACATTTTACATGAATAAAAAAGAGATATGACCAGAAGCATGAATATGAACATACCTGCATGAATAAAGATAAATGAATGAAAACGAGCTGTAATCTGTGTCCGTCTCTCGCTACTGTAACATCAGCCTGTCCGTGAAAGGCTTTATTTTAGCCAGAGCTTACACACTCATGCTTAATGAACTCTCTTCAGAAACACACACTTCACATCATTCACACACACTCCATACATGTTTGATTAAGATTAAAGTGCATTAAAGAACAACATTACGTTTTAGTACAATAAAGATAACTCATATCAAGCTTTTTAGACGGAGCTTCAGCACAACTCGCCTCTCTTCAGTCGCGCTTATCGTGAACTGAAGGAGAACAACCAGAACCAGAACAGAAGTATTAAAGCAGCCACGCGCCATATTTAACAATACTGAACATCACCATATAAATATAGACACATGACATCTCAAATAAAAGAAATCAATATTAAAGAATACATTAAATTAAATATTAAAATAATAATTTCCAGAATAATAAATAATTATATAAATATAACAGATGATAATAACAAAGGGAGAGATTGAGTGAAATTAATAAATAAATATAACACCTGTTACATGCGCACACAACATATTCCAGCATTGCAAACTTGACAAACTGTTCATTACCAAAATAAAATAGTCAATATAAGAAATGACACTGCTCAGTTTAGATAGTCAGTAAAAGCATTCGTGCCGTTCAGCGTGAGCTCCGCTCCACTGTGGTGTTTCCACATTTCTGCACAAACCACATAATTAATATTCATGAACCCAGCAGCTCATCAATCCTTAGTGCGTTTAGATTGTCATTACTAGTAGGAGAATTAGTAGGCTAGTAGTATTATTATCTTTTAATAATAATTATAATTATCTATTATCTAAATACTGAATGACCAACAGTATCTTAAGCACCACCATCATAAGTTCAGTTAAAATGACAAATATGAATTCATTCATGGTTACCAAGATTTAGATCTAATAGTTCTAATTACTAAAGCTCCATCATTTTAAAGCTTGCCAGTTTACACAGATAAGCTGATTTGGTGGAGAATATATATGTATGTATGTGTGTGTGTGTGTGTGTGTGTGTGTGTGTGTGTGTGTGTGTGTGTGTGTGTGTGTGTGTGTGTGTGTGTGTGTGTGTGTGTGTGTGTGTGTGTGTATATATATTATATAATATATAGACCTAGTTGAGAATAACATACTATATGATTTACTTTTATTCAATATAAGTCCATTATCCGAGAACCACTTTTGAATAGTATTAAAGTCAGATTGCAGTGAGGATTGAATCGAATTAATATAATATTTTGAAGAATAAATAACTGTATCATCAGCATATAAGAGTATCTGACTGTCAGAGCACATTTGTGGGAGATCATTAATAAAAATAGAAAATAAAAGAGGGCCTAAACAAGAACCTTGTGGAACACCCTTTTCCATTATCAAGAACTGAGAGAGAGCCCCATTGAGATTTACACACTGACGTCTGAACTGAAAATAAGAATTAATAAGAACCATAAAATTGACTGTTCAGAGAGACCAATGTTATGTAATTTATCGAGAAGAATATAATGATCAACTAGGTCAAACGCTTTGGTAAGATCTATAAATATTGCTCCAGTGGACATATTATTGTCCAAAGAAGATGTAGTATCGTTAACAAATTTTGTGAGAGCAGTAGTGGTGGAGTAATTGGGCCTAAAACATGATTGGTTTGGAGAAAGAATAGAGAACTCATTAATGTATTTAAACAATCTCTTGAATATAATTTTTTCAAATACCTTTACTACATTACTAATAATTGAGATTGGTCTGTAATTGTCAGGATCGAGAGGATCACCACTTTTGTATAAAGGTGTTACTCTAGTACAATTCCACATGATTGGAACTTTGCAAGTAGATATAGATCAATTAAATAGATCAAATAATGGATATGCTAGAACATGAGAGGCAATCTTAATAAACTTTATCTCCAGACCATCTATACCAACAGCACTACCAGATTTAATCTCACGAATTGCCTGCTGTACCTCAGTGGGAAGAATTGTAGTAAATGAAAAGGAGCTGTTTGCTACATTACTATTTACGGAGTTGGAGTAACAGAAATCAGGTGGACGTAAATTACAGACAGAAGAAAAGTGCTGATTAAAGGCATCAGCCACAGAAGTTGGATCACTTATAATTTTATTATTAATTCTTAATTTTACAAGGGAATTATTTTTAGACTTATTTAACAGGGAATTAAGTTTTTTCCAAAAGTGTTTTGGATTTGTAAAATCATTTAATAATGAGTTTTTATAATAATCAGATTTGGCATTTCTTGTTTTAACAGTACATACATTCCTTAATGGTTTATACTCAATCCAATCTACCTGATCTTTTGTTAAATGGTATCTTTCCCAGGCATTGTCCCTTTGCTTAAAGAGATTTATTAAAGGGTACCTATCATGGAATTTTGAAAATTACCTTTCATGTAGTGTGTAACATAGATCTAAGTGAACGAAAACATCCTGCAAAGTTTTAAATATGAAAGTTCACCGTATACAAAGTTATTATCTCTCAAAAGTAAGAGTCGACTCTGAGTCGTTGATATGAATCGATAGACGAACGATGCACTTTCGTACGTCACTTGTCCAAGTTATTTGAATAAGATACGCCCACTCATTGCATTAGGAGACACCAGGGAAAACATCATGTCGACGAGACGCTGCTGTGTTTTGAAGTGCGACGCAAAAGCAAACTTTTTTCATCTGCCCAGTGAGGAGCATTTGAAGACAGTGGCTACAGTTCATAACTATACCACAGAAGTATTATAGCCCGAACTTGTTCTGTGTTCGCGTCATTTTGAAGATGATTGCTTCACAAACCTAAATGCTATAAAGTATGAATTTGCGAGCCGGCTGATACTGAAGGAGGGAGGTTCAGTACCGAGTTTATTTGGATCAGCTTCCTTCTCCGAATCACAATCTGTAAGTAGGCTGTTGCTTTTATGTTTGTATCATGTTCTATAATTATTTTGTGTGTTGTGTACGCACAGGCACAGCGCAGCTTCTAGCAGCTAACTTAGGTCATCAATGTCAATTGTATTGAAATATGTGAAGTGTTTGTCGTGAGTTGTCACAGCTCTCGAGTGTCACGCATCACGCATTGAGCGTGACAGTCACTCATTTCGGTCTTTTGTCACGCTCTCCGGCCACACATTGTATTTCTCACGCTGAAAAACTATTTGTAATATATTTAATATGCCGCATTGCCCAAAACTCACTCACTGTGGATTGTGGAACCGGCAGGATTCAAGCGCGTCTCCTCCAGTGTTGCCAGGTCTGTATGCCTGCACTGTTTCCGCG
Organism: Chrosomus eos; assembly: GCA_036326025.1. Classification (NCBI taxonomy): domain Eukaryota; kingdom Metazoa; phylum Chordata; class Actinopteri; order Cypriniformes; family Leuciscidae; genus Chrosomus; species Chrosomus eos. The sequence continues at coordinate 437,395 of JAZAVI010000100.1, read as the reverse complement.
GGTTGTTTGTGTAGTGCTCACTGGTTGACGCGATTGTTTTATCCACTGGAACATGATTGTTATTGAGGAAACACCCGGGAACGCTATTTGAATATTTTTGGCCGTGATTGGGTTAGTTTGATGAGCAATTGGGCTGGTTTTGTTGTGCAGACCTGGCAACCCTGGTCTCCTCTGGTGTTGTTCGTCTGGTGTTGTTAGTAAAATAGCACTGTTGTATCTGGGTAAGATCTAGCGCAACAACCAATGACACCCCGTCGGCTGGGTGTCTAACATATCACCACAGATTAGCGTCACGCAAAGGCGGGGTTTGGAAAAATGACTCGCTAAACGATTCATATGGGAGTCGGTGAGCAAATCAGGTAAAAATAAATGCATATTATAAGACAACAAAAGTGTTTTTTGTCATTGCATGCTTGTAAAACTGTTGTTGGGGACTCCCAGAACAATATTAGGAACATTTTAAATGCCATAATAGGTACCCTTTAAATCACCAGCAATCCATGGCAGATGTCTACCCTTCACTTTGACTGATGCTCATGGAGCATGTTTATCTATAACTTTTAATACCTCAGTATAAAAGATATTCCACGCATCATCAACATAAGGAATTAAATCCATTTTGTTCCAATTAATACATAACAAATCTTGAATAAATGCATCATTATTCATATATTTAAATTGTCTTACCTTGATTATTTTAGGTGGTAGACGAGGTAACCTTATTTTCCAGATACAAAAGATAACTGAATGGTCTGAATGGTCATTCCAGAATTTTCTCCATATAATGGACTTCAATGGGACCCAAACGGTTCAAGGTCCAGATGACAGTTTCAGTGCAGCTTCAAAGGGCTTTAAACGACACCAGACGATGAATAAGGGTCTTATCTAGCGAAACCATCGCTCATTTCAAAAATAAATGAAAAAAATTTAAGTTTTATAAGCACAAATGCTCGCCTTGCTCTGTTCTGTGATGAGCGTTCGTGATTCTCCTGTTTGAACTCGTTCATCAAAATTAACAAATCTTTTTTTGAGTCATGACTCGAAGGGTCCTAGATAAGACCCTTATTCATCGTCTGGTGTCGTTTAAAGCCCTTTGAAGCTGCACTGAAACTGTCATTTGGACCTTGAACCGTTTGGGTCCCATTGAAGTCCATTATATGGAGAAAATCCTGGAATGTTTCATCAAAAACCTTAATTTCTTTTCGACTGAAGAAAGAAAGACATGGACATCTTGGATGACATGGGGGCAAGTAAATTATCAGCAAAAGTTTTTTTTAAAAGTGAACTACTCCTTTAAGATCTTTTGCCTTAGCAGTACTATACTTTAAAGTTTTTAACTGTTGTACAATGAATACAGTGTCACAGAATACAGTGGCTTGGTCTCAAGTGAGTTAGATGTTTATTGAGAATACTCAGGATTGGCCTAATTTTTTTATATAAATATAAAAAAAATTCTTCTGAAAATCTGATGACATATTTTGCACACAGGTGCCCAATATCAGTCATTTCTGAAAATAAATTACAAAAGTTGAATTTTTTTTTCGGGAAAATAGCTCATTATTTGATTATCATAAAAATGTGTTTTCTATACAGAGATATCGACATCGGCAAATATCGGTATCGGACATAACAGCAATTTTAAAATCGCTTATCGGTATCGGCCACAATTTTCAGATTGGTGCATCACTAATATATATATATATATAACTCGCGCTGCATATTTAGTCATTTTCCCTCAGATACAGGATTATACATTCGCTTTACAGTTTTTTTCAATTGCTTGCACACTAAAATGAAAACTTTCCCACTATTAGCAAAACCTTACACTCAAGGAGCAAAACACCAGCCTAGATTTGCACAATTGTAAGCACGTTGTCAGCTTCACCCTTTTTGCAAAACATTACACACAGTTATTTGTAAAACTCTACACACATTTTCACACCTTAGACACAGATAAGGATTGTGAGGTTACTTCCTTGTCATTACAAAGCCCGGTTTGCCATTGACCACACTAATGAACGAATTGGATATGCACATCCACCAGGTGTGGAAGCACACATGTGCTAATTTGAAAACGCAGCACTCAGGTGTGCTATAAAAGGTAGCAGGTGAGTTCACCTGTCTTCAACAAAAATGGAAGGAGCTAGAAGAGAAGAAGAAGAAGAAGAAGAAGAGTGAGGGGGAGCTCAAAGAGGAGATGAAGGAGGTAGAGGAAGAGGTGAAGGAGGTAGAGGAAGAGGTTAAGGAGGTAGAGGAGGAGGAGAAGGAGGTAGAGGAGGAGGCCAGGTAGAGGAAGAGGCGAAGGAGGTAGAGAAGAGGTGAGGAGGTAAGGGGAGAGAAGGAGGTAGAGGAGGAGGCCAGGTAGAGGAAGAGGCGAAGGAGGTAGAGGAGGAGGGAAGGAGGAGGAGGGCCCAGGAGTAGAGGAAAGGAGAATAGGAGGTAAGAGAGGAGAGGAAGAGGAGGAGGTAGAGGAAGAGGGAAGGAGGTAGAGGAAGAGGTGAAGGAGGTAGAGGAAGAGGTGAAGGAGGTAGAGGAGGAGGCCCAGGAGGTAGAGGAGGGGGCCCAGGTAGAGGAAGAGGTGGAGGAGAGGGAGGAGGTAGAGGAAGAGGTGAAGGAGGTAGAGAAGGAGGAGAAGGAGGTAGAGGAAGAGGTGAAGGAGGTAGAGGAAGAGGCGAAGGAGGTAGAGGAAGAGGCGAAGGAGGTAGAGGAAGAGGCGAAGGAGGTAGAGGAAGAGGCGAAGGAGGTAGAGGAGGAGGCGAAGGAGGTAGAGGAAGAGGTGAAGGAGGTAGAGGAAGAGGTGAAGGAGGTAGAGGAAGAGGTGAAGGAGGTAGAGGAGGAGGAGAAGGAGGTAGAGGAAGAGGCGAAGGAGGTAGAGGAAGAGGCGAAGGAGGTAGAGGAAGAGGCGAAGGAGGTAGAGGAAGAGGCGAAGGAGGTAGAGGAGGAGGAGAAGGAGGTAGAGGAGGAGGAGAAGGAGGTAGAGGAGGAGGAGAAGGAGGTAGAGGAGGAGGCCCAGGTAGAGGAAGAGGTGAAGGAGGTAGAGGAAGAGGTGAAGGAGGTAGAGGAAGAGGTGAAGGAGGTAGAGGAGGAGGAGGTAGAGGAGGTAGAGGAGGAGGTTAAGGAGGTAGAGGAGGAGGAGAAGGAGGTAGAGGAGGAGGCCAGGTAGAGGAAGAGGCGAAGGAGGTAGAGGAAGAGGTGAAGGAGGTAGAGGAGGAGGAGAAGGAGGTAGAGGAAGAGGCGAAGGAGGTAGAGGAAGAGGTGAAGGAGGTAGAGGAGGAGGAGAAGGAGGTAGAGGAAGAGGTGAAGGAGGTAGAGGAAGAGGTGAAGGAGGTAGAGGAAGAGGTGAAGGAGGTAGAGGAGAAGGAGAAGGAGGTAGAGGAAGAGGCGAAGGAGGTAGAGGAAGAGGCGAAGGAGGTAGAGGTAGAGGAAGAGGCGAAGGAGGTAGAGGAAGAGGCGAAGGAGGTAGAGGAAGAGGCGAAGGAGGTAGAGGAGGAGGAGAAGAAGGAGGTAGAGGAGGAGGAGAAGGAGGTAGAGGAGGAGGAGAAGGAGGTAGAGGAGGAGGAGAAGGAGGTAGAGGAGGAGGCCCAGGTAGAGGAAGAGGCGAAGGAGGTAGAGGAAGAGGTGAAGGAGGTAGAGGAAGAGGTGAAGGAGGTAGAGGAGGAGGAGAAGGAGGTAGAGGAAGAGGCGAAGGAGGTAGAGGAAGAGGCGAAGGAGGTAGAGGAAGAGGCGAAGGAGGTAGAGGAGGAGGAGAAGGAGGTAGAGGAAGAGGTGGAAGAGGTGAAGGAGGTAGAGGAGGAGGAGAAGGAGGTAGAGGAAGAGGCGAAGGAGGTAGAGGAAGAGGCGAAGGAGGTAGAGGAAGAGGCGAAGGAGGTAGAGGAAGAGGCGAAGGAGGTAGAGGAAGAGGTGAAGGAGGTAGAGGAGGAGGAGAAGGAGGTAGAGGAAGAGGTGAAGGAGGTAGAGGAGGAGGAGAAGGAGGTAGAGGAGGAGGAGAAGGAGGTAGAGGAAGAGGTGAAGGAGGTAGAGGAGGAGGAGAAGGAGGTAGAGGAAGAGGTGAAGGAGGTAGAGGAGGAGGAGAAGGAGGTAGAGGAAGAGGTGAAGGAGGTAGAGGAGGAGGAGAAGGAGGTAGAGGAAGAGGTGAAGGAGGTAGAGGAAGAGGTGAAGGAGGTAGAGGAGGAGGCGAAGGAGGTAGAGGAAGAGGCGAAGGAGGTAGAGGAAGAGGCGAAGGAGGTAGAGGAAGAGGCGAAGGAGGTAGAGGAAGAGGTGAAAGGAGGTAGAGGAGGAGGAGAAGGAGGTAGAGGAGGAGGCCCAGGTAGAGGAAGAGGAGAAGGTGATCGAGGAAGAGGCGAAGGAGGTAGAGGAGGAGGAGAAGGAGGTAGAGGAGGAGGCCCAGGTAGAGGAAGAGGCGAAGGAGATAGAGGAAGAGGAGAAGAAGGAGATAGAGGAAGAGGCCTAGGTAGAGGAAGAGGTGAAGGAGGTAGAGGAAGAGGAGAAGAAGGAGATAGAGGAAGAGGCCTAGGTAGAGGAAGAGGTAGAGAATGACTTGAAGAATTGATAGAACCTGAACAAAGAAGACGAGGACCAAATTTGACTCAAGAAATCCTTATTGACCATATTATCAACCATGGACTGACACCAATGGAAGCTGAACAAAGAGATCAACCAAATCTCTGAATAGTCTCAACTGAATAGTTACAGTATTCTTGTTGCTTTTACAGTATTTTTCTTCAGAGTCAAACTGTATGTACTTCATGCAGTAATTTTTATTTGTCTACAGATTTTATTTTTTTCATTGATTTCATTGTTGGTTGATTACTGTAACTGATTATGGTAAAAAATACTGTAAATAAATACTTGAAATATGAGTCTGCAGAAATCAGTGTTGTGCAGTGCTTGGTAAGTTTATAGTAGGCCTATTTGTGTACATTCTCCCTATATCTCAAACTAATCATGAAGAATGTTGTGAGTTTGTCACAATTTTTTTCTATCTAAATTATCCCTTACATAACAATGTCTGGCCAAAAAATTGTTTTTTTACAAATGTGTTTTTTATTTATCACAGCAGTGTGAAACTGTCTGCAATAGTGTCTGATCATTGAGGACTGTGTGGGTTAAATGAAAACTAATAGCATTTTCACAAATATGTGTATATCTTTTGACTGAAGTGTGTATGTTTTGACAGAAGTGTGTCATTTTGCAAACAGGAATTATGCAAATTGAGTGTGGTGTTTAGATAATTGTGATTATATTTTGAAAAAAATAACCCGGTTTTCAAAATTGCGTGTAAACAATTGAAAAAAACTGTAACAAGCAGGTTTGTTCATTACCATGGCAACCGCTTGCGTGTCATGCTAACTGCGATTTTCGTGTTTAACCCTCTGGGGTCCAAGAACGCACCCGTGCATTTTGCTTGTTTTTTTCCACATAGCAGAAAAATAGACTTAAAGTGCTACCATCATTTCTGGTCATATAGAGTTAAGAAATATGAGAAAATAAACTGTTAAATGTCTACTTTTTTATGTGCCCACATACAATCGAAATAAAATATTGTGCTTTTGTAAAATAAAGAATATTAACAGGGTGTGCGTTCTGCCTCTCCGTCTCTGTGAACTTTTTTTCTGGAGCACGTCTCTAAACTTAAACAAAACTCAGCAAATACTATTCACCCAGGCATAAGCAATATATATTTTAAATCGTTTGAGTTTGTACTTTTAAATGATCCGATTTAAAACTAAAATAAATATTCTCCGTTTATGTCATCTATATAAAAAGAGAGACGTGTCAGCCGTTCTCATTATCTTTCTCTCATCTCATTATCTCTGTAATGTGACGCCCACGGAGAGGACGCGCTATTCAAGCGCTAATGATCGCTAATGAGCAACACATTGACATGCTTAAACACCCATAAACTCTGAAAACACACTATATTTTTTAGTCAGATTAATCTACTGTCGTCTTGCGCGGCTATATGAGGAACAATCCTGGGATTAGGCTACCTCAGAACAAGTGCTGGTTTATTTTCACTTCGAGGAGCGAGAGAAGTGTAAGTGTTTTATTCCTGTGCTTTGTTCTAATCGTGATATAGAATAATGTTAGTTTCTGTAAACGGAAAAATAGCATACTGTTTAAATGTGAATCGTGTGTGTGTGTGTGTGTTGTGTGTGTGTGTGTGTGTGTGTGTGTGTGTTAGGGTGACCAGATGAGATTGGCTGAAATACGGGACACGGGGGGTTGTTGACCGGGGGGTGGGGGTGGGGGTGGGGGGGGTTGGGGGGTATCATGTACCGGGGTATCAGGCTGCTGTATCATGTACCGTTTGAACTGACACGCTACAGCGACCTGTCACATTTCAAAGAGCCAAAACGTTATTAATTGTGTGAATCTCGTAAAAATATTGACAGAATCGGACAGCTGTGGATTTGTTCCATATCAAAAGTAACCTGTCTGTCTTGTCTGTCGGTGTAAAGCCTGTTTTATGCTTCTGCGTCGAATCGACGGCGTACCCCGCAGACCCCTCTGCGTCGCCGCGAACCCCTCCCCTCTCCCTACGCCGTAGCTCGACGTGCACCTCCAAAAAATTGTAACTGCGCGTCGAGGCAACGCAGACCGCAAGGGCTGTGATTGGTCAGATGCACCGCGATGCTACGCAACCTGACGCAGAACCATAAAACGGCAACGACGCCGTAGGAGTGACGCCGTGGAGTTGACGCAGAAGCATAAAGGCCTCGTTATACTTCTGCGTCAACTCCACGGCGTAGCAACGGCGTCACTCCTACGGCGACGTTGCCGTTTTATGGTTCTGCGTCAGGTTGCGTAGCATCGCGGTGCATCTGACCAATCACAGCCCTTGCGGTCTGCGTCGCCTCGACGCGTAGTTACAATTTTTTGGAGGTGCACGTCGAGCTACGGCGTAGGGCTCGGAGAGGGGTTCGCGGTTACGCAGAGGGCTCTGCGCGGTTACGCCGTCGATTCGACGCAGAAGCATAAAACAGGCTTAATGAGGCCTTAAGTGTCCTTTTTGTCCGCGATGTTTCACTGTGTGAGAAAATGGATGTGTGGCGTGAGAGTGTGTGAAAAGGGTCGTGAGTCTCACGCTCAATGCGTGAGAGTTGGCAGCCCTGCTACAAAGCCTATAATAAAAGATAGCTATAATGAATTTCAAACCTATTTTTTTTTCAAAGTTCAACAGTCTGTCATTAGTCTTTAGTCTGCTTATAAAAAACACCAGTCATGTCAACGTAACGAATGAATGACATTTTGCTTATCAATGTATATCTAAATTCGTGCCTATAGAACTTCAAAAAAGAAACAGAAAATGAGCCGCCGGCAGGGGCCGACTCAACCTCAACGGACAGTTTTTAATATTTTATCAGACAATAACTAGGCTACTCAAGATTTTGCTTTAGTAGCCTATAATTTTCGGGACAATTAGGGTCGGATTCGGGATTCGGGAAAACAGCTCAGATTTCGGGACTGTCCCGAATTTTTCGGGACGTCTGGTCACCCTAGTGTGTGTGTGTGTGTGTGTGTGTGTGTGTGTGTGTGTGTGTGTGTGTGTGTGTGTGTGTGTGTGTGTGTGTGTGTGTGTGTGTGTGTGTGTGTGTGTGTGTGTGTGTGTGAATGAACGCACAGATACGCACTGCTACAGATGAAATAAAAGACATTTCGTTGACTAGTTTTGGATAAAGTTTTTACTCTAAAATAGACATCAAATAAGCTTTTGTTAGGAGTTTCTGCTCATATGTTAAATATATAGTATGTTTTGTCAATAAACTAATCAACTAAGATGTTATAGTGTTTGTTCCAATGCAAGCTATATCAAAATAATGAATCCTCAACTTTGAAATATGTATGATCAAACTAAGACATTTATGGAAAAAGACTATTTTCTTTTCAAGATGTTTCCAACTCTAACTTTGAACTTTGAACTGAAATAAAACCATGTCTATACGGTGAAGGGTGTGTGAAGTGTCCAGACGTATGCACTCTGTATTTTAAAGAAGAACATTTAATTATTTGCGATACATTATTCATTCACAAAGACTTCAAGGATATTATTCATGTCCCTAAAGGTTGGAGTTTTCCTCATTTTTTTAATTAAGGGATTAAGATTTTTTATTCCTCTTTTTAGTCAACTTTAGCATGGGTGTGTTCCCTTATTCTAAGCTGTGTGTGTGTGTGTGTGTGTGTGTGTGTGTGTGTGTGTGTGTGTGTGTGTGTGTGTGTGTGTGTGTGTGTGTGTGTTGTGAATAATTCAAACAATCTAAAAGCCATTCTTTTTTAAATCTCCTCATGTGCAAGGCTCCTGATAATGATATGGCCTGATAGCACCTAATAGGGCCATTATGAGAGGGTCTTTGTCTTTTTCAGGTGTGAAATGCCACACATATTAATGAGAGATCACGCCTCCTCGCATAAAGCTTTCTAAAACAAAACACGTCATACACAATCTAAAAGACTTTATTGACCAGTCCCTCCAGAAAAACGCGGAGTTTTTTTGTGATTGTTGCGGGCAAAAATCCTTGATTACGCGGCCCGTTTTCTTTAAAAATGCGATGCAATATGCGGGATATTTGTGCAATTTTTTGCGATGAAATTGCGGGAACTTGCAAAAATTGCGGGAACTTGCAAAAACTGCGGTTTGATGAAAAAGAGAAAAAAAAAGTGATTCCCCGGACAACCTGTTCTCACTAGGCTACTACCTTAATGTAAAGAGTCATTTCTTATTACTTCCTATGATAAGCAAGCATACTACATCACAGAAAGTGCTGGAAATATTTAATTTCTCATTTTGTTTTATTCCAGACTGTAACGAGTAGAAATAAGGTGTGGCCCCTTTAAGAGCTGTGCGCTCACTGTCTGCCGCCATGCGCCTCGAACAGTGTTCAGTAGACACCCCATGTTCGATGTTTGATGCTACTTCTTTTATTTTATTTTGTTTATTAAGTAACGATGTGGACGGTAGAACGTATGACAGACAGTTATACGAGTTCGATTTGGGAATAAAGTGCGATCTGTGAGATGCCAATCGCCTCCGTGAGTCTGTCAATAACTTCAGTTGTGAGCTATCCATATTTTTCTTCTTAAATGTTTAAAAATAAAGTGTGCTCCTGTTTTACAGCTTTTCGATGATGTTCCCGTCGCGTAATTACGTAACTTCATAACGTTCCCATGCCAACAGGGGGAAATGGCTGCTCTTGTGTGAAGCAAACGCAACATTTTTCAACTTTCTGCTAAGATATATATGTGACTTTTTGCAACGAAAATGCGGGGATTATGAAATCATGCAAGCCCCGCATATTTTTGAAAATTTTTTTTGAAAAAATGCGACCCCCGCATAAATATGCGGACTTTGGCTGATTTTGCATTGAATTCAGCGATCGCATAATCGCGTTTTTCTGGAGGGACTGATTGACTTATCTGAATGAGTAGTCAGGATGATTCTCACATAGTTTTGGAGCAAATATTCTAGACTATGTGATACAATTTTCAAAAGTCTTGTGAAGAAATAATCAATATGTGTTTTGTGGCCTTATTTCAGAAACTTTTATTTTTTGTTTTTTCAATAACCACGCATAAATAATATTCTCTCAAAAATACAAACATGTACATACATGTTGCTCACATATTATGGTAGCCCCGTCTGTGCTATATAGAGTGAATTTACACCTTTGCCATTAACATGTTTATAAATAACTGAAAAAAGCACAAATGTCAGTGCATGTCAAAACATCCCAAAGGCCCCAAAAACACCTTGGTCCCCAGAGGGTTAAAAGTAACTATGGTAACACTTTACAATAAGGTTCGTTAGTTAACATTTCATTTCATTTATTATTTCACCCACACATAAATTCAAGACAAATGGGACAGAACAAATGGCAAATACAGTCATGTGTGAATCAGGTCTCCCAGAGAAGCTATCCAAAGCTTATGATTGAGAGCCTGAGACATATTAAAATAATACATTACCAACAAATATTTAAACTAGACACCACTCATATAACAAAAAATCATACAAAATACACAATACAACAAAGACACACATAAAGTAGATCAGGACAGTGCTTTTAGGATCAACTGTAGTCTAGGTAGGATACAGACAAGGTTATAGATATAAACGTAGAAGTTCCTTTTTTAGTGTTTTCTTAAAGTTTTCACCTTCAGCCTGCTATCCAGCTCATTCCAAATCTTTGGGCCTCTACTTGCAATGCTTAAATTTGCACTTTTAAGTCTTCTGGTTTTACCAGTGATCAGATGTTTATTCCTGGTGGCATGAGCATGAAGCGGACTACTAATTGGAATGAGCTGAGATAGCCTGCTGTTTTTGTAACATTAACTACTGAAGGGGTCTTGTAGGAGTGTTATACCAAGACCACGATATAGCTCGTATTATCTTCTTTTGTAGACTTATTAATTTATTTAAATGACTCGGGTATGTATTGCACCAAATTGCATTACAATCACTAATGTGAGGTTCGAACAAGGTTTTGTACAAGGTAAGAAGAGCAGGTAATGGAAGATAATGCCGTATTCTGAAGAACAGACCAACATATTTAAAAAGCTTCTGTGTCAAGTAATCAATGTGGCATTTAAAGTTTAAACATTTATCAATGTGAACCCCCAAGAATTTTATAGAAGTGGTTGGTAGTATCTCCTCATCACCTACATTGAGGCAAAACTGTTTTGTGGCCGATGCCCTTATATTCGATTGAAACATTATATAGTTAGTTTTTTTTAATGTTGAGTGATAATTTATTACACCTGAACCAGATAACAATTTTTTGTAGTTCTTCATTTAAAATAATTGTAAATCACTCAATTTTTTATGTGACAAAAACAAATTGGTATCATCTGCAAACATCACCTTTTGAAAAACTTGAGAGGAAGTCATTTATATATATATATATATATATTGAAAAGTAATGGACCCAATATTGAGCCTTGGGGAACCCCATATTTAAGTTCTTTCATTTGAGATATATGGTTATTGATCATCACATATTGTTTCCGACCATATAGGTAATTTTTAAACCAGTGAAGAGCTACTCCTCTAACACCATAATGATGTAATTTCTCTAAAAGAATATTAAAATCAATAGTGTCGAATGCCTTGGATAGATCAAGGAAAACACCTACTCCACAATCACCCTGATCTAAAGAATCGTTGATTTTTTTCAACAAGATCTAGGATAGCCATGAAGGTAGAGTTCTCTTTCCTGAAACCATACTGTGAACTTACTAAAATATGAAGCTTATCCAAATAATGACTTAATATAATGTTTACTACTCTCTCTAATACCTTAGACAGAGATGAAAGAACAGAAATTGGACGATAATTGCCCATATTATTTTTGTCACCTGATTTAAAGATAGGAGTAATTCTGGCGATTTTTGTCATACTTGGCACTATGCCATACAGAAGTGATAGGTTAATGCAGTGTGTAAGTGGCTCTGCTATTATGTCTGCAACAGCAATCAGAATATTACTACATATTACATCAGCTCCTCCCGTGTGAGACCTCTTCAAATCTGTAATAATTTTATGAATTTCAATTTTGTCAGTAGGTTTCATAAAGAAAGATTGCATGTAATTTCCATAGAGATAGTGTCTAAAAGAGGATTCATTGGAAGGTCTGATTTTTTTGGCATGATCTTCGCCTAATGCAACAAAGTAATCGTTAAAACTATCAGCTAATAAAAGTGAATTGTAATTCGAACATTCTGGTGACACAGCTGATTTCTGGCCTCTATTTAGAACTTTATTCAACACAGCCCAGGTCCTTTTGGAGTCACCTTGGGCTGCATTTATATGTTCAGTATAGTAATTTTGTTTACTCTTCCTCATAATATGAGTGAGTCTATTTCTAAACTTAAAATATTTACTTTTGTTGTCATCATTGGGATTTGCCTGTAGAGCTTATAAAGTTTATTTTTACGTTTGATAGAGTTGAGAATCCCTTGAGTAAGCCAAGGGTGAGGATCGTCATTTCTACATATGACAGTCTTCATTGGAATAATATTGTGGAGGGACTCCGTTAAATCCTGAACTAGATTGTCATAGGCAGTCTCAGGATCACGGGTTTCATATACACTAGTCCAACCCTTACTCTCCAGGTTATCACGGAGCTGCTGTAGTGTTCTCTCATTCAAGACACTGATCTTTATCTTACGACGGTTAGATGGAGGTTTGGATGCCAGGTTTAGAGATAGCACAATTGGGTAGTGATCAGTTATATCAGTCATAACCACACCTGACTCCAACCTCGAATTTTGGATATTTGTAATAATATTATCAATGATAGACTTGGATGAGTGAGTTTCTCTAGTATATCTATTAATGGTTGGTATAAAGGAGGAGGAGTAAAGAGTATTCATTAAATCATTTTTAATAGGACTTTCTCTAGAGATGTCTATATTAAAATCCCCAAGGATTATACAGTTGTGATTTTTCTTATTTATATCAAAAAGAGTTTTCTCAAAATTACTATGGGGGGGGGGGGGGGTCAACTATGCCAACACTATGCCAACAATGAGATTACTGGTTGCATTAATACTTATGTCGATAAACAATGAATCTGTTTGTTCATCATCCAAGGTCAAATTGTCACAGACATTGGCCTGGAATCTTGAATTAACATAAAGACACACACCTCCACCCATTCTACCTAATCTGTTCTTATAATAAAGTTTATAGCCCTTAAGGTTGAAAGAATCACAGTATGACCTATCATTTAACCAGGTTTCACTGCAAGCAATTATATCAAAACTACAATCTGATTCAGACAGCACTGACACTAATTGATCATAATGTTTAGCTAGGCTTCTGATATTAATATGGACCACCGAGAAGTTGTTATTCATAGTTAAGTTTTTAAGATTTTCTAGGTCATATTGCTTGCAAGTGATATATGCACCAATGTCACTGCAGTGCCGAACCTCCCCATCAAGATAATCAAATTCATCCAAACCCATCCAAAAGCGATAGACCTAGTCCTACATCCAACATACATGACAAAGCATATACACATAAAGCATTCAATCCTAAATACAACAAAAAATCAAAAGGAATACATACACACCTGCCTAGATGCACTCTCTTTTGCACCTTGCTCCATTTACACCCACACACACACCCTCACTTCCACACCCACTCACAACCACAAGTAGATTTATGTAGGGCACAAACTGACACATTTGTACCATATGATGGTAATCTCAACACACCACATTTATGACTATAAATAATTAGTCAGTCACTGGGTATGCATGAATAATTTTTTCTTTTTTTCTTCTTTCATCAAAAAAAAAAAAAAAACAGTTCTCAAAGTCTATTCGAATAACAACACAGGTCACCAACCAGCCAGTTTAAGGCAATGTCTTAACATATTGTTTTGCTTCTGAAACCGAAGAAAAATACATCCTATAGTTAACTACCTTAGTTAACATGAACTAAGAATGAACAATTCTTCTTCAGCATTTATTCATCTTAGTTAATATTAATTTCAACATTTACTAATAGTTATCAAAATCAAAGGTTGTATTTGTTAACATTAGTTAATGCACAGTGAACTAACATGAACAAACTATGAACAGCTGTATTTTTATTAACTAACATTAACAAAGATGAACAAATGCAGTAACTAATGTATTGCTCATTGTTGGTTCATGTTAGTAAATACATTAACTAATGTTAACTAATGAACCTTATTGTAAAGTGTTACCGGTTATTTCTATTCTGTACGATATTGATAAACTGTTGTTGTCAAGTAAGCTTCATGCTTTCCCTGTTGGGAACGTGCACTCTGTAGCCTACAGGTGCTGCACTGCTCTACTGATGTGCATTTTGTTCCAAAAAAATATCAGGTTAACAACAACCCTTTAGAAAATCTAATTCTTTTTTTTATTTATTTTTTATTTAGCACAACAACAAAACAAATAGATATTAAAACAATACATATGGATTATGCAGGAGAGGTAAGAAACCCCCAAGGGCTTATAGTAAAACCTCCCCTCTAGATTTTCAATTACAGTTTTTTTCAATTGTTTACACGCAATTTTGAAAACCGGGTTCTTTTTTTCCAAATAGAATCACAATTATCCAAACACCACACTCAATTTGCATAATTCCTAGATTGTTTGCAAAATGACACACTTCTGTCAAAACATACACACTTCAGTCAAAAGATATACACATATTTGTGAAAACGCTTTTAGTTTTCATTTAACCAACACTGTCCTCAATGATCAGACACTATTGCAGCCAGTTTCACACTGCTGTGATAAATAAAAAACATATTTGTAAAAAAAACATTTTTTGGCCAGACATTGTTATGTAAGGGATAATTTAGATGGAAAAAAAATTGTGACAAACCACAACATTCTTCATGATTAGTTTGAGATATAGGGAGAATGTACACAAATAGGCCTACTACAAACTTACCAAGCACTGTACAACACTGATTTCTGCAGACTCATATTTCAAGTATTTATTTACAGTATTTTTTACCATAATCAGTTACAGTAATCAACCAACAATGAAATCAATGAAAAAAATTAAATCTGTAGACAAATAAAAATTACTGCATGAAGTACTGTACATACAGTTTGACTCTGAAGAAAAACTACTGTAAAAGCAACAAGAATACTGTAACTTTTCAGTTGCAGTATCAACCAGAGATTTGGTTGATCTCTTTGTCCAGCTTCCATCAGTTTCAATCCATGGTTGATAACATGGTCAATAAGTGTTGCACGGATTTCTTGAGTCAAATTTGGTCCTCGTCTTTTTTTTCAGGTTCTATCAACTCTTCAAGTCCTTCTCTACCTCTTCCTCTACCTAGGCCTCTTCCTCTATCTCCTCTCTCCTCTTCCTCTACCTAGGTCTCTTCCTCTATTCCCTTCTCCTCTTCCTCTACCTAGGTCTCTTCCTCTTATCCTTCTTCCTCTCTCTCTTCCTCTAATCTTCTTCTCCTCTTCCTCTACTTGGGCCTCCTCCTCTACCTCCTTCTCCTCCTCCTCTAGCCTCCTTCTCCTCTACCTCCTTCACCTCCTCTTTGAACTCCCCCTCTTATTCTCATCTTCTTCTTCTTCTGCTTCTTCTTCTTCTTCTTCTAGCTCCTTCCATTTTTGTTGAAGACAGGTGAACTCACCTGCTGCCTTTTATAGCACACATGAGTGCTGCGTTTTCAAATTAGCACATGTGTGCTTCCACACCTGGTGGATGTGCATATCCAATTCGTTCATTAGTGTGGTCAATGGCAAACCGGGGCTTTGTAATGACAAGGAAGTAACCTCACAATCTTTATCTGTGTCTAAGATGTGAAAATGTGTGTATAGTTTTACAAATAACTGTGTGTAATGTTTTGCAAAAAGGGTGAAGCTGACAACGTGCTTACAATTGTGCAAATCTAGGCTGGTGTTTTGCTCCTTGAGTGTAAGGTTTTGCTAATCGTGGGAAAGTTTTAATTTTAGTGTGTAAGCAATTGAAAAAAACTGTAATACCACACCAAATTATTATAATAATTAACAACAATCATCACAATAATGACAGACAATTAAAGACAACACATGCATAAATTTTAACAATCACACAAGTGTTTTTTCATGCTTGACTTAAATACTGACAATGATGAGCTAGTTTTAATAAAACGAGGAATGGTATTCCAAAGTGACGGTCCTCTGTATTTTAAGAAAAAATTACCAAGAGTTGTATGATAATAGGGAAGATGAACATTCATTGCTTGTCGGGTTGGATATGAATGGACATCAGAGTTAATTAAAAAATAGTTATTAAACACTTTTGGGAGGCTATGATTTTGAACCATATATTTGTACATAAAGATACATAGATGTACATTGATAGATGTTTATGCTGAAAATAGATAAAATATTTAATTGCTTAAACAGAGGAGCTGATGGTTCACACAGATTAGTTGCCAATCTAACAAACTTTTTTGGATCAAAACAATTTTTTGAAGAGAAGGATAATTACTGGCCCAAACAATGTTACAGTAAGAGATGTAAGGATATAATAGACTATAATAAAGAGTTAAAAGACAGGATTGATTTACCAATGAACAAACTTTTCTAATGATGCCAAGTGACTTCATGATTTTTACGCACACATAATCAATGTGTTTTTTCCATGAAAGATTTTCATCTACTAATACCCCTAAAAATTGTATTACTGTAACTTGATTTCAATGTTGTTAATAAATAATTTAGCATCTTCTTTTAAATACCTTTTATTTTTATTCCTGAAAACTACTGTTGCGGCAAAACTTCTGTCAAACATCATCACTGCGTAAGAGACACTCAGAGTCAAATTAATAAAAAGAGAAATGTTTATTCTTGCAAGAAGGCCCAGTCGCCATCACAGCCGTTACCCTGTGAAGTGAGTGACGCAAAAACAGCAAGACATGAGACAGCTTTTATACTCTTTTCAAGGTTCCTTCTCACCCGCTGTACTTTTCCCCCACTCAGATAAGGTCCCCACTGCTGTTCAGTTTCTACTTAAGGACACAAACTGGTACTGGAATAAACTAGCCAAATCTGACCATTCCTAAGGTCAAGAGGTCCTGTCCCATATATTCCTGAAATGTCACACACAAACACGTACACACATATACTTTTACACATTTAATAGGTTCTCTCTCTTATGATATCTGTTAGAAATAAATGACTATTAAAATTTCTACAACACTACATAATTAGATTTTTCTATAATTAATGATAGTTTGTTAATCTGAAACCACTTTGCGATATATAGTAGAACATCATTAGCTTCATTCATCAAAGAATCAAAGTTTGCATGTGATATGACAACAGTAGTATATTCTGCGAATAGAATGGGCAATGCAGATTAAAACAACCACGCTAGGTCATTTATATAGATGAGAAACAGGAGTGGCCCAAGAATAGATCCCTGAGGTACACCACAACATAACTTAATTCTCTTGGAAGTACTGCCATTTATAAATACATATTGCTCTCTATTAATCAAGTAATCAATGAGCCAATTGATTACAACATCCTGAAACCCATAACGGTGAAGTTTGGAAATCAGAATTTCATAATCGACTGTATCGAAAGTCTTTGATAAATCTATAAAAATATACCAACTGCAAACATGTTGTTATCCAGTGCTGTAGAAATTTTGTCTATGAGTTGTAACAAAGCCATATATGTTGAGTGTTGTTGTCGAAATCCATATTGATGTTTATATAGGATCTTGTTGTCATTCAGATGTTTTAACATTCTTACATATACCAGCTTTTCCAAGACTTTAGAGAAGCAAGGTAAAATAGAGATTGGTCTATAATTATTGAATAGGCTAGAATCCCCTGCCTTGAATAAAGGTATAACCTTTCCAATCTTCAGATCTTTTGGGACTACCCCACTTTTTAAAGAAAGCATAAGGACATGAGTTAATGGCTCACTATTTGTTAATGCCACTTTTTAAAAAAGTTTTGCTTTAATTTCACCATGACCTGCTGCAGTGTCATTCAGGTTATTTATAATGCCAAGCACTTCTCTGGATGTAGGAGGATAAAAATGACCTATTACAGGGAAGCAAGCAACCAATAATTGGGTCGGTTGGACAACCATCTGTACAAACAATTTTTTCAGCAAGATGTCGACCAACATTGGCAAAGAAATCATTAAATCCATTTGCTATATCAGAAGGGTTGGTAAAAGAAATTCCATCTTTAGTAAAATTAATTTTAACAGAACCTTTTTTTTTGTTAAGTAATTCATTAATAATATTCCATGTGGATTTTATATTACTTGCAGACTCTTTTAGTTGATATGAATAGTAATTTTTCTTTGCTATACGAAGTAGGTGAGTAAATTTATTTTTATATTGTTTGTATGTATCACAATTATATGGAGTTGGATTTTGAAGAAATTTTCTTTGACTTCAATAATCCTGAAGAGAACCATGGTTTAGTTTTTTTGACTTGCCTTTATACTTAAAGGTCCAATATGTAGGAATTTTTTATTAAAATATCCAAAAATCACTTGCACAGTGTGATATATTTCCTGCAGTTGTGTACTTACAATATCCCAAAAGTCTCCAAAAAAATTTTTTTTCAGAGAAATTCCAATTTTTAAATAAGTGGCGGTCCCGGCCAACAAATGTCGCCTTTCAATGACGCAATATCCGCGCTATCCTCGGTTTCCGCTCGAAATGCCATAGCCATGATGTAACCATGGCAACAGACATGGACAACTGCGTAATTCGTGACGTTTAGCGGCACAAAGTTCTTGTTTCGTTCAAACATAAACCATGGCAAGCAGACTTTGGGACAAACAAGGAGAACTAAAATGAGGATCAATATCAGCGTGGCGTTTTTGAGATGCCGAGAGCTCCACGTCCGCCACTAACTTGGACTCGACAGAGCTTCACGAGTCACGACTTGACAGCTTTAGGTGAGCAAATGCACATAAAACAAATCAATGTTAACGTTAGCTCAACATGATGACATGTTAGAATATGGTCAGTACGTTTTTCTCATCTTGATCTAACGTTAGCTGCTAGTTTCGTATAGAAAACGAACTAACACATAGAATAACATTATAACTTTCAACACACATTTAAATGCCGTTTAGTGTGATAGTGTAACGTTAGACCGAGTGAAAGAGCGCTGCGTTCCTCACATGTTTAATTCGTACAATAAACTGCTGTGTAGTAATCAGCAACTTGCGTGTGTCTGTAATTAATTCTTATTGCTTTATATCGGGGACTCTGCAGTTGATTATACTTTATTCTGCGGGATCGCTCTGTCTGTGATCTTTATTTCGCACTATACTGTGTGGTATTTTCACTTCATTCCGGGACTGCTTGTTCTTTTTGACTTGCTATATCATTTAATCCATGCATTATAAATATCCAGCACTGCTATTTATATCATTTATATCGGCTCGAGTTGTTACATTTATATCCCACTCCTATTTTTATATCGGACTTCAGATTTTATATTATTCCGGAACAATGGCTTTAATACCTTAATATTGCGCTATCATTTATTCCGCTGAATTGCTCATGATTAACTGTCAATCTCAGTGGAAACTGCGTATTCGTTTACGGAACTCGTGTATTATTTCGTTTATATCCTATGGAGGATCTTTTGTCGCAACTTGGTGACATTATGATGGATCTTCGCTGGTGTTTTGAACGGGATCCAGGTGTTCACATTACCGAGGACTCGCGTGTATCAACCGCAGGACTTGACGCTTTTAGTGGCATGTTAATATCCATGCGGCTAATGCTCAACTTAATGCGTAGATTGGCATGATACATTTTCATCATCTTGATACATAGTTAGCCTGCTGTTGATAAATTAAACACTGTTGATATCAAATTTAATCCGAGTTCGGTGGTGTATCATACCACAAGGATCGTCTAATAAACTGACCTGTGTATAATCCGCACTTCGTGTGTCTGAAAATCATTTATATTCCGCGGGACTCGCGTGTGATAACTTTATATCTGCGGACTTCGGTGATATCATTTATATCGCGGGACTCGCGTGTGATATCATTATATCCGCGGACTCGGTGATCATTATATCCGCGGGACTCGCGTGTGATACTTTATAAATATCCCGTGAACTCGCGTGTGATATACTTTATATCCGCGGACTCGCGTGTGAATATTTATATCCGCGGACTCGCGTGTGATATCATTTATAAATATCGCGGGACTCGCTGTGATATCTGTCTCTTTAGCAATCGCGACCTGCTTCACACCATGTAATGTTAAAACATGAGTTTTTTCACTCATCATAACATTATTAGATCCATCAGCTTGACAGCAAATCCATCATTCAGTCTCACTGCGTCATAAACATACGTGCGTATCTGGGACACATGAATCAATATTATCCCTGTACTTAAATTAATTTAGCTGGTATGGATTGAAACCGATCAGAACAATTACATTCAACATCTACATTACTTCCATTTATGTTTTCTAGAAAGTTTTCATTGTTATTGACAATGGGTGCCCAAGTAGTTAACATTAGATTATTGACTCACTTCTTTAGTCTTTTCAGTCTGTCCTCTGGCGTTGGAGGCAGGCTGAATGATAAGTTTGTCATATCGTAAGAATGCTATCTCCCCTCGCTCTCTTGTATCCACATATTTTTGCGTGTAGTGGAGCCCTTTCACGCAATCCACTTATTTCCCTGGAAAATTCATCAAATCTTTTTATGTCCTCGATCATTGTTGTCAGAAAGTTCTTGTAGCTTCGCTCCTGCTGCTCAGCAGCTCTCTATAAAACGTTCTGCTGTTCCATCAGCTCACGCACCTGGGTTAGAGACACATAATCGTCATCTCCGCTTCTCCCTTTCGGCGGCATGACAGCAAGTTTTACGTTATTAAAAGTAACTTTGTGCTGATTTCCCGCTGTAAGGCTGCATTCAGATGGCTGCCAACCGGAACCAGAACAGGAAAAATCCTTTGTGGATCCTCTTGATCTGCTTTCTCCATGTTTCTTTGACAAATCTCAGTGTCTCAGTCTCACGAACGCTACACGTGAGTTAACCACGCCCACTTATTTACATGTCGCAGGTATACACGAAATAAAAAAATCTGTTACATCTGGTTGACATTTTCTACCCTGGTAACGATATATACAATCACCCAGCCCTAGATCACAAACTAAACTATTTAACAAAAGAACACTTAGACTTAAATCAGTGTGATAAAAACATTTATTTGAAGTGTAATTTGAATTTTTTTTGGGATTTTGTATATATTTACTTTTTTGTAATAAATACTACTTCAGTTTGAAATAACTATGCTATGGACAAAGGACCCCTATGGTCAGTGAGTGACGTCTCCATAACAACCACATGTTTCACAATATTTGACTTTATTTAATCTTTGTATTGCCAATTATTTATTCATCTATTTTTCTGTTTTTTTTTTTTTTATGTGCTGCTGCTGCCCCTTTAAAGAAAAGCACCCTGAACCCCAACTTATTGTGCCGTATTTACTCTCTTCTAGACTTGTTGGCTGTAATATTACTGGTCAGGATTGTGAAATTGTGTCATCAGCTCTACAATCCTCAAACTCTGTCCTGAGAGAGCTCGACCTGAGTAACAATGACCTGCAGGATTCAGGAGTGAAGATTATTTCTGATGGACTGAAAAGCCCAAACTGTCAGCTGCAGATACTGAGGTATTTAAGAACATATGAGATATTATTTACAGTCTGCTGGTCATATTGTCGATGTGTGTCTGTAGATGTTCTGACTGTGTGTGTCTGTAGGTTGTCTGGCTGTATGGTGACAGAGGAAGGCTGTGGTTATGTGTCTTCAGCTCTGAGTTCAAACCCATCACACCTGAGAGAGCTGGATCTGAGCTACAATCACCCAGGAGAATCAGGAGTCAAGCTGCTCTCTGACAAACTGAAGGATCCAAACTGCTCACTCCAGATACTCAAGTATGTGGGACAATAAGAGGCCGGTTTTCATCTGGTATTAAGATCTGCCTCAGGTGATCTGACCACAAGTCGGTTACTCTCATTTGGATCTAGAGCAATTCCAGCATTATGGACGTGACATTTACAGTCAAAACCTGAAATATATATTCTCATAGAATGTATTCATTACCAATATATTGAATAGGACTGTCAAGCAGTTAAATTTTTTAAATCTAATTAATTACGTGATGTGGCGATTAATTAATCTAATTAATCCCCAATTAGTCGCAGATCAAGTCATTGTGTAAAACCTCATGATGTTCAAATAGACATTACAAAAAGTAACTTCAGAGAAAAATATTCTAGTATAATAGAGTATAATTATATTAGAGTATAATTTAAATTAAACTCTTAAAAAGAAACAAAAACTGCCAGTAGGTGGCGGTAAATGTCTTAAAGATTATGTCATTGATTTTGTCACGTTCCCTAACCGTGGTGCAGGCAGAAATCAAGACGAAGAAGATCAACAAGGAAAACCTAAACCAAACTCAGAACAAACCTTAACGAGAACCGACAACAGAAGTCTGAAACACAGGCAGACATATACTGGGAGAAAACTAATCAAATTAGAAACCATGGTGACAAATACACAAGCTAACTGAGGTAGGGTGATCATTCATTCATTTGTTTCGTTCAAACGACTGATTCATTCAGGAATGAACCATCTTTATGAATGGTCCATTAAATCATTGGTTCACCCGATTCGTCCAAAGTGCGGATTCAGAAATGAAACGCTGCTGTCACAGCGCTGTGTTGTAGGACACTCACGAACACGATGATGATAAATTCAATCTTTTCAATCAAAGTCATTTACGCGTTACGTTCAGGGTTTCCGCGTGAGGTGCTTTGTATTGAACGTTGCCATTAAAAAAATGGATGGAACCTCAACATTTCACACACACACACACACACAACACACACACACACACACACACACACACACACACACACACACACACACTCATATACTTACACACTTTGTGCGTGTGTGTGTGCGTGCGTGCGTGCGTGTGTGTGTGTGTGTGTGTGTGTGCGTGCATGCGCTGTGTGTGTGTGTGTGTGTGTGTGTGTGTGTGTGTGTGTGTTGTGTGTGTGTGTGTGCCAGTTATAGGCCTAGTGCTTTTCTGTGTTTGTTTTTTGGATAATCTCTTCATATTAATATACAGTGTCAGAGCTGGTAGACAGGGAACTATTATATTTGTAGACGTTATTAGATTCATTCATAGATTATAATTCATGTTATTTATTAATGTGTCTTTATAAATATTAATCATATGCATAATTAATGATGATCCTATCTGTCATACACAATTTATGGCATTTAAAAACAGTATGGCATTTCTCGTGGTTTATTGTTGAGCTCAAGTTGTCATGTTGAAATAATCGGTTCCAAGACCTCGACACATTTTTTATTTATTTAATATTTTATTTGATTATTATCATTATTTTTTATAGGATCAGTTTTATGCAAAACATAAATACGACAAATAGAATATCAGATCTCTGTCATATGGCCAAAAATAAACGCAAAAAAACCTTTAATGTTACAAAAGCTTTCTATTTCAGATAAATGCTGTTCTTTTGAACTTTATATTCATCAAAGAATCCTGAAATAAAAAATGTAAATAACTGTTTTCAACACTGATAATAATCATAAATGTGTCTTGATCATCAGTCATCATATTATAGTGATTTCTGAAGGATCATGTGACACTGAAGACTGGAGTAATGATGCTGGAAACTCAGATATAATACTATATAAATTCACAATAACATTAAATAGCTGTAATATATTAATTAATGTAACTAATGCCTAAAAGTGTAATAATGATCTGTGTGCCAAGCTCTGATAAAGTGTGAAATATTATAATAATAGATTATCACATAATGTGTAAAAACAACAGGCGTTTACGTTTAGAAGCGTGTGTGTGTGTGTGTGTGTGTGTGTGTGTGTGTGTGTGTGTGTGCTTTACATCAGACGTGTGTGTGTGTGTGTGTGCGTGTGTGAGTGAGTGTGTGTGTGTTTTGTGTGTGTGCTTTATATCAGACGTGTGTGTGTGTGTGTGTGTGTGTGTGTTTGTGTGTGCTTTACATCAGCCGTGTGTGTGTGTTTGTGTGTGTGTGTGTGTTTTGTGTGTGTGCGTGTGAGTGTGTGAGCGTGTGTGCGTGTGAGTGAGCGTGTGTGTGTGTGTGTGCGTGTGAGCAAGCGTGTGTGTGTGTGTGAGTGTGAGTGTGTGTGTGTAGATGTACTTTACATCAGACGTGTGTGTGTGCTTTACTTCAGGTGTGTGTGTGTTTGTGTGTGCGCTTTACATCAGATCGTTGGTGTGTGTGTGTGTGTGTGTGTGTGTGTGTGTGTGTGTGTGCGTGTGTGTGTGTGTGCGTGTGAGTGAGTGTGTGTGTGTGTGTGTGTAGATGTACTTTACATCAGATGTGTGTGTGTGCGTGCTTTACTTCAGGTGTGTGTGTGTGTGTGCGCGTGTGCGTGCGTGTGAGTGAGCGTGTGAGTGTGTGTGTGTAGATGTACTTTACATCAGATGTGTGTGTGTGTGTGTGTGTGTAGATGTACTTTACATCAGACGTGTGTGTGTGTGTGTGTGTGTGTGTGTGTGTGTGTGTGTGTGTGTGTGTGCACGTTGTGGTGCGTGTGTGTGTGGTGTGTGTGCTTCAGACGTGTGTGTGTGTGTGGTGTGTGTTGTGTCGCGTGTGTGTGTGTGTGTGAGTGTGTGTGTGTGTGTGTGTGTGTGTGTGACGTTTGTGTGTGTGTGTGTGGTGTGTGTGTGTGTGCACATGTGATGTGTGTGTGTGTGTGTGTGTGTGTGTGTGTGTGTGTGTGTGTGTGTGTTTGTGACTTGTCTTCCTTTAGTAAATGAATCTGAATCATGTTTGTGTTTTATAGTGTGGATCATTGTGGAGAGTTGAGAATTACAGCAGGAATACACAAATGTAGGTCTACACACACAATCATTCAGTGATTTGTTGTTGATTTGTGTCATTTAGTGAAATGTTTCTCTCTTCTTGTGTTCAGACGCCTGTGATCTCACACTGGATCCAAACACAGCACACACTCGACTCGTTCTGTCTGATGAGAACAGGACAGTGACGCGTGTGTATGAGCATCAGTCGTATCCTCGTACATCCAGAGAGATTTTATGATGGAGTTCTTCAGGTTCTGTGTGGAGAGAGTCTGACTGGACGCTGTTACTGGGAGGCTGAATGGAGCGGATCTATTGCTGGTATATCAGTGTCATATAAAGGAATCAGCAGGAAAGGAGGGAGATGAAGACTGTGTGTTTGGACTCAATGATAAATCCTGGAGTCTGTTCTGCTCGTATAACAGATTCTCTGTCTGGCACAATAATAACAGCACTGTTATTCCTGACGTCTCTTCATCCTGTAAGAGAGCAGGAGTGTGTGTGGACGTGTCGGCCGGCACTCTGTCCTTCTACAGCGTCTCTGACACACACACACACACACACTTACACACATTCTACACCACATTCACTGAACCCCTCTATGCTGGATTTAGGGTTTATGAGATGAACTCTTCAGTGTCTCTGTGTGACATTAAACAGCGTCCTGAGAGAAACAACAGTGATACACACACAACCGGGTGAGTGAAATATACTGTGTCTTAGTGAAGGATTTTTCCAGACTGAATAATAGTTCAATCCTCTGTTCTTCATACGGCACTAAACACTAGAGATGCACATATTGGGTTTTTGCTGATACTCGATATGCTGATATTTCTCATCATACTGTATTTTGGCCAGTACCAATACATATATATTTTTCCTTTGTTTGTAAAGAACACAAAGTCTCTCCTGTGCAGGGACTATAAACAACTTATTATTATTAATTTGAGTTAGTTTTGAGCTAAATCTATTTCTTCATTCAGTTTCAGAGTTGTGAGGTCTCTGACTGATTTACTGATATTTCTCAAAAGCTCCTGATCACACATGATCTCTAAACTGTAATTTGCTATTAGTTTTCTGTAATTTTCTAGCTGTAGTGTGATCTTCTTTTCTATTAATATTCCTGCAGACGAGGAATAAGACAGAAATAGTCAAATTAAAACCTTCAAATGGCTCTTATCAGAGAAGAGGATCAGAAGACTGTCTGGACTGCAACGATTCAGAGAACGAGCCGCGACTGAATAGTGAGGCAGATAAAGCAAGATATTTCGATGATCATTGGTCAGTTCTCATTCAGGGCGTTACTAATGTCCAGGGCCCGGTTCCCCGATAACGCTCACTCTTAGCGCGCCAAGAAGATCGAAAGATATATCTTACCAAAGTTGTTTAAGTTCCTAAGTGTGTTCCCCGAAGTGTCCCTTATGAAGCTTCTTAACACGCTCCTCTTACGCTCGACGTTACACAGGCGCTGTCCCGAGTGGAGGTGCTGAACTAGCTGGCATCGATTGCTCAGGAATCGATTTTCCACTTCACGCGAAGATGCATTACAGCGTGAAGAAAGACAACACGTTCTATGCAAATTAAACATTCCTCAAAGTATTCCAGTAACATTTATTTGAACATAGTTTAAGTTATCAGTAAAATATAGACTATTAATTAAATTATCAAATGGTCAGTAATATGTTCACACGATATGTTGTGACGTGTAGACGAACCGGGTATCCCTCACTAATCATCCAGCCTCCTTATCCCGTTGTGCCACTATTAATGGTAAGGTACTTTACAATCAGAATTGATTGGCAAGCAGCTCCATAATAAGTTGTCTTGGGAGGCG
Source organism: Chrosomus eos (assembly GCA_036326025.1). Classification (NCBI taxonomy): domain Eukaryota; kingdom Metazoa; phylum Chordata; class Actinopteri; order Cypriniformes; family Leuciscidae; genus Chrosomus; species Chrosomus eos. Next base: position 411,166 of record JAZAVI010000100.1, on the reverse strand, counting down.
ATTTTTTTAATATAAAGCCACGTCAGGCAAAATGTCAAAAGGGCTTAAGTTTTGCTGAATAAAAAAAATGGACATGGACTAAACGTCTCCGCGGCCGGCGCCGTATTTGATTCAATACAAGGACACGTTGGATCGCTGCCATAGTTGGTCAGTTACTAGACACCACCATGCTTACCCATTACAGATCTTAGCCATTTAGAGCCAAATGTTTGCTAGATTTTAATTATCGAAAGTGATTGACAATTTAAAAGCTTTAATGACATTACGAAATAGCCCACTAATTACCACCATATTAGTTCTGATACCAAATAAAGTCAACTTCATAAATAGGCCTGTATCCATTGCGAACATATTTTATTATTAGTCTTAAAATGTCCATAAAATATAAAATCATTGTTGAGCCACAACATTGTCACCATAGTTTGACTTGTACTGCGCTGCGCTGATGTCTAAAGACTGCTGCACAGTGGCGGCGACTAGCGTCTCGAGCTCAAACAACGCTAAGAGAGAGCTTACGAATGGTCCAGACCAACCTTACGAAAGTGTGACTTACAGAAGATATACTTAGCCTACGAACGTTTCGGGAATCGTGCCATAAGGTTAAGAGAGAGGTTAAGGAATAGGTTAAGAACTACTTAGCCTACGAACGTTTCGGGAATCGTGCCATAAGGTTAAGAGAGAGGTTAAGGAATAGGTTAAGAAATACTTAGCGATAAGAACGTTTTGGGGAACCGGGCCCAGATCATTGCAGATAAACTGTGTCAGCGGGAACTAATTCATAGGGAAACACATTCAGAAATCATACAGAGTGTAACCAGTCAGGAGAGCATGAGAAAGATCTGTGATATTATAAGCAAACACAGTGATACTGAGAAAGCTAAACTCATCTCAGTTCTTCAGGAAGAGAAGCTTTACCACTTTTGAACATTGGTGTCCGGATCCTGTCCTGACAGTCTTGTCTGTTGTGTCTCTGTTCAGTGTGTGTGTGTGTGTGTGTGTGTGTGTGTGTGTGTGTGTGTGTGTGGTGTGTGTGTGTGTGTGTGTGTGTGTGTGTGCATGTGCGTGTGTGTGTGCGTGTGCGTGTGCGCGTGCGCGTGCGCGTGTGCGTGCGCGTGCGGGTGCGTGTGCGTGTGCGTGTGTGTGGGTGTTATTTTAGTTCTTATTTTGGATTCTATGTTTGATATTGTTGCTATCTAGTTTTGTATTGTTATTTTATCTACTTCCCTGCAAGGTTGTAGTCTTGATTAATTTCTTTTGTTTGAAGTTCCAGTAATTATTATTTTCTAGGATTTTCTTTCTTTTGTTTTACCTTTCATTCTTTTGCAATCTTTAGTCATTAGTTTAGTCTAGTTTCTGCTTTTCTATCTTGTTGTCTTGGCTTGATGAGTCTTGTCGTGTGTGTGTGTGTGTGTGTGTGTGTGTGTGTGTGTGTGTGTGTGTGTGTGTGTGTGTGTGTGTGTGTGTGTGTGTGTGTGTGTGTGTGTGTGTGTGTGTGTGTGTGTGTGTGTTCCTGTTCAACATGTCTCTGACTCTCCAGTCTAGTGCCCAAGGCTTCTCTAGTGATGATACAGGAAAATGTGGCTTCATCAGAACTTTTCTAAATATACTACTTTCAAAATATTCATTCATAGTTGCATTATGAAATATCACATCTGTTTTTGTGCATCTGAGTAAATCTTCTATGGGGAAGGTCAAATGAGTTAAATGAAAATACGCACATTTGTTTAACTGCGTATTTCATAAATGTTGGTAAATTTATGTAAATTTTTCTTAGTGAAAAATGAGCCATAAACTATGAAATGTAGAAATGTAATAAAAAGGATAGTTGTGGCATATATAATCCAGCTCTTTTTTCAATCGATTATATTCCTCTTCAAACACACACATTTTTATTGAACTACAATGAGAAACAATAATATTGTCTATCTAATAAAAGCTCTTTTTTGTAAACTTTATTTTGTTGTCTCAGATTTTAACATTGGAATATTTTGGATATTTCACTGCATGGACATTTTTTATGTATTTGATACACTTAAGGTGAAGAATAAGACGACACAGACATGAGAAGACTTTCACAGCAAGGTCTTGTGTTTTACTGAACTCGACTGTTCATGACGTCACCCAGGTACGGGTAGAACAACCACACAAAATACATGACAGAAATATTCTGTAGACAATCTGAATAATGTGCTGCAAAGTAAGATTGTCATGGGATAATTCACAAAAACTAAAATTTCATTTATTTATTTTGAACTCAAATCCCCCAGTGACAACATACTCTACCTCTAATGTTGGGTAAGTTGAGCCACTTCTGTGTCACTAGCTCTATTTCTGTGTCCTTATGCCTTATGATCCTTTCCTTTATTTGTCCTGATAGAAGACAGCTGAAATATGATGTGTTGTATAATAATGCTGAAGCACAGATGTTTGGCAGTGAAGAATATGTTCTCTGAGCTTCATGTCCTCTACAACAGTCTCAGCCTCAGTGTGTGTGTGTGTGTGTGTGTGTGTGTGTGTGTGTGTGTGTGTGTGTGTGTGTGTGTGTGTGTGTGTGTGTGTGTGTGTGTGTGTGTGTGTCCTCTACAACAGTCTCAGTCTTCCTCCAACGTCAGGACACCTGAACGAAGATCCACAAAACCTGTCCGTGTGTGTGTGTGTGTGTGTGTGTGTGTGTGTGTGTGTGTGTGTGTGTGTGTTGTGTGTGTGTGTCTTCGCCCTATTCCATGTGTGCGGATCCTTTTCCTACTTTCTGACTCTTTGTTTGGATCATGATTGTGGTGAGAGATCAGAAGAATGAAACGGAGACGATCTCCTGACACCGTCTGCACTGATTTAGCAGCGGTTCAAACTCAGATCGGCTCATTTCCCTGTCCACCAGTAGAGCCCTGCACACCTTCCTCACATCAGCAGGGAATGTCTCTCGCCCACTCCCTCTCTATTTGTACAGAAATCTGTGTTCAGGGTCTTAATTGGACGTTTTTCATTTTGGTGAACCTTGCTCTCCTCCAAAACCCCTCCGGCCTCCACCTGTGCGTGTGCGTGTGTGTGCGTGTGTGTGTGTGCGCGTGTGCGTGCGTGCGTGCGCACGTGTGTGTGTGTCTGTGTGTGTGTGTGTGTGTGTGTGTGTGTGTCTGTGTGTGTGTGTGTGTGTGCGTGCGTGTGTGTGTGTGCGTGCGTGCATGCGTGTGTGTGCGTGTGTGTGTTGTTCTGCCACAGCGGGAGGGGGGCGATATGTCAGCATTATGTTCTGAAAGGCCCTGTCCCAAATGGACAACATCAGGAATTGATGAGGGCCAGCTTCACACATGTATTTTATTATGTGTCCTCTATTGAAGTAATAACCCTGTAATGATATTCAGTAACATGTAATATATCCATGTGTCCGCTAGGTGGCGCCAGGAGTTTGGGACGGGGGTTAACTAAAACATTACACGATGACGGTTGTGTTATCACCGGAACAGGAGTTGGTAAAATAATAAATGACTAGCACAAGCTAGCTGTTCATAACATCAATGTGTGATCATTGAATAAGAGTGAACATTACATGGTACCAGGAGTGGTTACTTAAGTTAATGACTTTACGCCGAGGACAATAAGGACAATTGTGAAACGCAACATGGAGTCGCTGAGGCCACCGGAGGGTTTGAAGCTCACGGGAAATGTTGACTGCAATTGGCGGACTTTTAAACAACAATTCATGCTGTACATCTCGGCGATCGGGTTGGAGAATAAGCCAGACGAACGGAAGATTGCATTACTATTAACTATAGCAGGGCCACAGGCGATTGAAATCTTCAACACGTTCGTGTTTGATCAACCTGACGATGACAAAAAACTGGAGGAAGTGATAAAGAAATTTGATGCTCATTGTTCTCCGAAGAAAAACGAAACTTACGAGAGGTATGTGTTTCGTTCACGGACGCAGCAGCAACATGAGACATTTGATAGCTTTCTTATAGATCTGAAATCGAAGTCACGGACATGTAATTTTTCGGATTTGAAATCGTCCATGATACGTGATCAGATTGTCTTTGGAATATATGACAAAAAGGTCAGAGAACGGCTCTTGAGAGAAACTGAACTGAAAAATTGCCATGCCAGTGAATTAGCTCAAAAGCATGCAAAGACATTCAGTGACAAATAATGGTGTTACTGCAATTGATGACAGTGCAGCAATTGGTGCTGTATCCTTCAAGGGGAAAAAGCATGTACAGTACAAGAATGCAAAGAAGCCACAGGACGGGACATTCAGTTGCAAACGGTGTGGTTACCAGCATCAACCGAGGCAATGCCCAGCGTTTGGTAAAATGTGCACAAAATGTAATGGTAAGAATCACTTTGCCAAGAAGTGTTTTTCAAAAGGAAAAACATGTAAAGGACAATCTGTGCATGTAGTTGAGGACACTGATTTAAGTGATACATTCTTTGTAGGAATGGTGTCATGTGACTATACATCAGAGAAAGCTACAGAAAATGTGAAGCCCACAGTAATGAGAGATGCTGACCATAAAGTGAATGCAGTAAACGAGGATAAATGGATTGTGCCGCTGCAGATAAATGGAGCTTTAGTTACATTGAAATTTGACACTGGGGCAAAAGCAAACTTGATAAGCATAAGTGACATTAAAGCAATGAAAGAAAAAGCCATAATGCAAAAAAAAAATACAATTGAGGGACTACAATGGGCAGGAAATAGACTGTTTAGGTGTGTGCAGACTAAAAGTAACGTCCAGGAACAAAGTGCACCATCTACTGTTTTCTGTAGTTGCTGAAAGACATGATTCACTGTTAGGTGACAGAGCTTGTGAAGATTTGGGACTGGTTAAAAGAGTCTACCGCATCAACTGTGAAAGTGCAGCCAAGAACACAACACACGATTCAGTAGACTTGATTGTACAAAGCTTCCCAGACATCTTCAAAGGATTTGATGTCTTGCCGTTCACATACAAGATCCAGCTTAAGAATGATGCTCAGCCTGTGGTACATGCTCCACGGAGAGTTCCTGCACCCCTGCGTGATCGTGTAAAAAAAGAGCTGGACAGGATGACTGCGCTTGGAGTAATCAGAAAGGTTGAAGAACCTACAGTAGGTTACCAACCAGAATAATACTTTCAACGCCGCCGCTTTGCCGCGGCGGTGAAATTCGGGGTGTATTTGCTGCCTTTAACCGCTAAGAGGCGCTACAATCACAGACTTTGAAAAGTGTCCGTTTATTCTCTCTATTGCGTAATCTGCCGCTGCGTCGCGGCTCATTCAGAGCGATTGAAAGCTGGTAGCAGATGCATTTAAGTGAAATGTAGTTAAAATAATTCATCACAATACTTAAATTAAATTGAATAAATAATGAAAACATTTCAATATAAAACATTGCAATAGAAACATATTAGGCTACATCAAGGCTTTGGAAGAGTAGAGTATAAGACGTTGACGTAAACGTTCAGGCGGTGGCTCTGTGGTTAACGCAACGACACGGAGATCCAAGAGACCCGAGATCGAATCTCAATATAACAACATGTTGGCCGACAGCATTAATCTTTAATTAACCGTTCTTGATGCTTAAATAGTTGACTGTTTATTTGCGAGTTTATTAACTGTTTATTTATTTAAAGTCAAGCGTTTTTTTTATAATCAATGGCATATTACAACATTGCTACAGTAGAGCTGGGGGGTTGTAAGGGGGGGCTTCTTACATTCGCTTCATAAACACACGCACACTAGCACACACATGCAATCTTTTTTCTGCACCCGATGGATAGACTCATAATTTTCAAGCCCCACTGCCCCCCATCGCCCCAACACAATGCTAATGAAATACGCAACAAGCTTAAAATGTTCCAATTTATTGAAGTAACAAGTAGGCTAGTATCTAAATAGCCTACAAACTAAACAAACAAAAACAAAAATAGAGAAAATAAAAGTGCTGCTGTGTCAAAATGTTAAAAAAGAAAAGAAGAGAAATCCATTTGGCAAGACAAAAAAATTAAAAAATTCAAACAGACATAACATAGGCTAATGTGTTTGATATGGGATTAAAATTATGGGCAGTGCATGAGATATAAACTAATGATTAATTATGTCAAAATTCCTTTGTTCCGATCAGAGCATGTGAGCATTTCTGGATATTCCTCGGCTCGCTCATTCCGCTCAGGGTCGCGCGCTCAGGCTGTCTCCGACTAGTTTTTTTCTAGTCAACTAGTAGCCTAGTTGTTTATTTAAGCCATCAGTGGACAAATCACCCCTTTATATTGATTTAATAACTTAAATAGGCTATACAGGGTAATGAGTGAGTGTTATAAAGCTGCACTCAAGCGCACGAGCCGGAGACAAAAAAGGAGACATTTAATTGTTTATTAATAAACTGGTGTTTTCTGCGTCGCTGCAAAGATGAAGATGCGATGTAGACTCGCCATGAACGAATAAAGATATAAAGGCATAAAAAGGAAAAGTTCCTCCCGTTGGCGCGCCCAACCTGTCACTTCTATTTCCCACCCATAGAGGGGCGCGCCCCACACTTTGAGCGGCGACTACCATCTAGGGGGGATCTAGCCGGTGTTCTGTCTCTCCCTCTCTCTGCTCTCTGCCGTGCAAGCGGCCGCGCGCTACACAGTTTGAACCTACAGTCTATGGTTTGAACTTACATATTCACGTAGCCTTTCGAAAACAGGGACATTCATTGTCCCGGGAGAGTGCTTAAATTTCCCGGGACAGGTTATTAAAAAGAAGGACAATCCCGGTAAAACCGGGACCGGTGGCAACCTAACTTGCATTTAGACTTTATTTCCATGCAAAAAAGAAACACACAATCTTATTCTTGCTACATTTTAAATTTGTTTTGCCAAAGAAATTGCAGCTAAATTAAACGAAACGGTACAAATCGAAAATAGTCCAAAGCAACATAAATTAAAGACATGAGTTTTGCCTCTCTCGCGCTGGATCTCAGCAAGTTTATTTAGTCTCCCTTGCTCAAACATTCTTAAACTCTACAGAACCAGTTGAAACAACTGGATTGAACACTTCAATTTAAATTTGTGTGTGAAAACACTTTAAATAGGCTTCAATAAATAAACAACAATATTTATAATTTAATCAAATATGGGGACACATCGAGAGATGTAGCCTATCCTTAAAATAATTTTGCCTTTGCCATCGGGCTGGCTATCCGACACTCTCCATATGAATGAGGAACATTAACACCTATTGTCTGTCCCTCCAAACCCCCCACATGCTCTCTGAGTCTGAGTCTGACTTAAAATAAAGAGAAGTCGCAATTCACACTTAAATCGCTCTTCTAGCATTATAGGCTATTAAAGTGTTGATAATGAAAGAATTAAATGATTTAAGCTACATGTAGTGGTATTTCTGTCATAAAAGTTTATTACTAAATATTTCATTATTTAAATAATTTAAGAAATAAAACTGGTTTGGGCCAGCTTTTTCCAAGCAAAACTAAATATAGCCTAATCTTCAAACGCATGTTCATTTTGTTGTCATGAACAAAATGCTCAACTCAATATTAAATTCTACAGGGATCTTTGGGTCCAGGCATGCAAAATGTGAATTAGTTATTTTTTAAATTATTATTATTCAAATAAATATCGGTGCTTCGTGGTAGCCTACTGCTGATAAACTAAATAACATTTAGATAATAATTATGAACTTTAAATGAAACAATATAGCAACACTTCGACGAATAAATGATTTGATCTGTTTTTACATTTTAATTCAGGGCGATTTAGTCTCTACATTTAATTAAACGAGATTTTCACCTTGTCATTTTCTCATTGCGAGGCGCTCACAATCACATCATAAACATATTTGAGCAGATTCTCTGTACCTCTCGTTTTCATATGGATTACATAATCAGATAACATTTATTAACCTAAATATTTAGACATTTAAAGGCTTTAGACATAGCCGATTTCCTATCTTGACTGAGCTGAGGCAAGTGGCTTTCGGTTAATTTTTGTGACGCGCAGTTCCCGGAGACCGAGAGAGACGACATATAAACTTTTGTCATTAGCCTAAAAAAAGTTTACAGTTTTGAACGATGTAGGCTACTGTACTCTTATCTGTATGACCAAAAAAAATAACGTAAGCCTATAGCCTATTAAGTTATTTTAGCTGTTATGAGAAAAATAAATCAAATGAACGCGCTGCCTCGTTTGTCGAAAACTTTACTTAAAACCATGTTTTTAAAAACTCTATGTAGGTTATAGGGAATAAAACAAATATAGATATATATAGGCCTATATATCTTTTTTTTTTATACAAAACTGCTTTTGAACAATTGGTATTATTAGCTACAGATCTAAAGTCGTTCTGTTGGATAGCCTATTTGTTCCTTAGTGTAAAATGGAAATGCATGGTAATATTATTTTATAAATATAAGCAAAAAAATATGTGGTGTAACAGAGGTTTAGAACTAAACAAATCTGCATTAATAGCCTAAAAATATGTAGATTTTTTACAGAAGTCCATGTTTGTTCGGGATTTGAACGCAGGTCTGCCGATTGATGAACCGTCAGCTTTACCACTCGGCCATGTCGAAGCTCACTGAGAAAAGCCCAAACATTTATTTCACCAGTGTGTGTTCGCTCAAATGAGTGAGAACGTTTTGTTGTTAGCCTACTGTGAGTGTAGCCTACTTTACATGAATAAAATAGACCTTTTACAGTTTTAAAATATGATATCCTATCTGTATGACCAAAAATAACGAAGTAGGCTAATAGCCTATTAAGTTATTTTAGCAGAAAAATAAATTCAAGTGAACGCGCTGCTGCGTTTGTCGAACTTAATTCAGTGGCAGAAGAAAACCCCATTTTAGAATACGCACTAGGCGTGGTGTGTCAAAATACTTAATTATAAACTTCAATATTTCGTTCAAAACCACATCAAAACGCTTTGTGACATTTTAAAAAGCCGTGAATGTATTAATGCCACTGGAACCAGGATCGTAACTGAAATGCGCTGCATGTTATCTCTCAATAGCCTACAGGAGCAGAAGCGCTGGTTCAGATTTTATTGTTTGTTGTTTAAACGTGCGTGTTTTAGGCTATATTTAAAAATATATATACTATATTTGATAAGGTCTATTTAGGGTAGGCCTATTCGCTATAGCCTACTGTGGAGGGGGGAAATCACCCACCGGCAAATCGCACCTTGCTTAACCATGTTTTTTTAAATTATTTCTGAAAGAATTCCAGTCCTGCTGTCTGCTGTCCTGTCCGTGAAGTTTTTTGTTTGTTTGTTTGTTTATTTTTTAACAGAACTGTTTTTGAAGACGTAAATTTAGTCAATCTGTTAGATGAGATTTGTTCCTTAGTGTAAAATGGAAATGCATGGTAATTATATAAAAAACATATTTATTCGGGTTTCGAACCCGTGTCTTTGTACTGCTTAAACCTTCAGCTCTACCACTCGACCACAAGTTCGGCTGTTTAAGCGTCAGTGTGCCCACAAACGACTGATGTACTCTTCAATCTTCTCATTCCTCAATAGTTTAGCATCATTGATTGCACCTAATTTATTTTCACTGACTGCGAGATAGGCCTCTTTTAAATTGATTCATAAAATGTTCTGCTCTAAAAGTTTGCTATATTCTATTTAAAATGTAGGCTACTTTTACATACGTTTTGCTTTCGCTAAATGTCCCTTTGCGCCACCTGGCGGTCATTTCGCGAATGACTTAGAAATGCGACTGGGTTTTTTTTGCCGCGGTGAATTCACCGCGGCAGACGCCGCGGCGGCAATAGGCATTCTGGTTGGCTACCTACTGTACAGACTGGGTCAACTCAATGGTATGTGTTAAGAAGAAGAACAATGATCTACGAGTATGCATGGATCCAAAGGATTTGAATGAAAACATAAAGCGTGAACACTACCAGATTCCCAAGCGAGAGGAAATCACCAGTGAAATGTCAGGCGCAAAATTCTTCACAAAGCTGGATGCGTCTCAAGGTTTTTGGCAGCTCAAGCTAGAGGAAGAGAGCACAAAATACTGTACCTTCAACACACCATTTGGCCGATACTGTTTCCTCAGGATGCCTTTTGGTATCATATCTGCATCTGAAATCTTTCACAGGGCAATGGAACACATAATAGAAGGTCTAGAAGGAGTCCGGGTCTACGTGGATGACATCATCTGCTGGGGCTCTACTCTGCAGGAACACAATGAAAGACTGACTAAATTGCTGCAGAGTGTCCAGAACAATGGACTGAAACTCAACAAAGCCAAGTGTCAGTTTGGCGTCCAAGAAATTACATTCCTAGGGGATAAGCTATCTGCTCAAGGAATAGAGCCAGATAAAGACAAAATAAAAGCCATACTGGAGATGCCCCGACCAACAGACAAGAAAGGAGTACTACGGGTCATGGGAATGATAAACTTCATTGGAAAGTTCATTCCTAACTTGTCAGCCAAGACTGCCTGCCTGCGAGACCTCCTACATAAGGAAAATGAGTTTGCATGGACAGCAAAGCATGAACAAGAGTGGGCAAAACTCAAAACAACACTGACTACTACACCTGTACTCACCTTCTTTGACCCTACAAGGAGAATCAAGGTGTCCACAGATGCATCAAAAGATGGCCTTGGCGCTGTCTTACTGCAAGCTGAGGGAGAGGAATGGAAGCCTGTTGCCTATGCCTCCAGGTCTATGACTGAGTCTGAGTGTCGATACGCTCAGATTTAAAAGGAATGTCTAGGCTTGGTGGTTGGACTGGAAAAGTTTCATGGGTACATCTACGACCTCCCCACCTTTACAGTTGAGACAGACCATCGACCACTGGTTGCTATCATAAAGAAGAACTTAAATGAGATGTCTCAGAGGATTCAGCGTCTCATGATGAAGCTACAAAGATACGACTTTGGTCTTATCTACACACCAGGCAAACACATAGTGCTAGCAGATGCATTATCCCGAGCACCTACGGAGAGTCGTGTGAGCTCTACTGGAGACGACGTTGAGGCTCATGTGAGTATGATCACTGCTATACTGCCTGTTTCAGACACAAAATCAAGACAAATAGCAGCACAAACAGCAAAAGATACAGAGTTACAAACTGTTAGGGTCAAACAGTCAAACAAACTGTCTTAAAACCAGAGGCGACAGAGCCTTCAGTGTAGCTGCCCCAAACTTATGGAACAACCTGCCACTCCAGATTAGAACTGCCCCAACTCTCGCACGCTTTAAATCACTGTTAAAAACACATTTCTTTTCTCTGGCATTTCCTCTCAGCTAAGTTTGTTATCTTTCCTGGCAAATTTTAAACTTAATTTCACTATATATCATATACTGTATATTATAATGTTTTTGGTTGTAGTTTTACTGTGTGCCTTGTTGTATTTTTATCTTGTGAAGCACCTTGGTCAACCTTGGTTGTTTTAAGTGTGCTATACAAATAAAGTTGATATTGATATTGATATTGTTGTACAGAACATTCATACTGGTTGGCCAAAAGGTTCCTGTGCGAAGTATTACCACATCAGGTCAGAGTTGAGTGTTGCAAATGGACTACTGCTTAGACTGAACAGAATAGTGATTCCGCAAGCTCTACGTCAGGAATTGCTCACAAGGATTCATGAGGGACACCTCGGAATTGTAAAATGCAAGAGGAGAGCAAGAGACACTGTGTATTGGCCTGGCATCAATCAGGACATTGAGAAGATGGTAAGCAACTGTGAGACCTGCCAGAAACACCACAATAAACAAGCAAAAGAGCCTATGATGGTGGCTGATCTGCCAACAGCACCATGGCAAAAGGTTGGTATGGATCTCTTTCATTTGAATGGTAAAGACTATTTAATTGTGATTGACTACTATTCCAAATTTCCTGAGATGGCACTTCTCACCAGCATCACAGCAGGTAGTGTCATAATACATGTCAAATCCATATTCGCCAGACATGGAATTCCAAGGATTGTTGTCAGTGACAATGGACCATGCTTTAACTGCAAAGAATGGCGACAGTTTGCAGGGCACTATGACTTCCAACATGTCACATCAAGTCCCTTGTATGCTCAGTCGAACGGCAAGGCTGAAAAAGGTGTCCACATTATCAAGCAACTGCTGAAGAAAGCTACAGACAGCAAGTCTGATCCATATCTTGCTCTGTTAAGCTATCGAGCATCGCCTCTGGACTGTGGTTCATCACCAGCTGAGCTGTTAATGGGTCGTAAGATACGCACCACACTACCCTGCTGGGTAAAAGAAAAACAGAACAGACAACTGAGACAAAGACTCCAGCTGTTAAAGCAAAAACAGAAGTCATATTATGACAAGTCAACCAGAAGTCTCAAGCCACTATCAAAGGATGATGTTGTCAGGATTGAGGATCAAAGTGCTTGAAACAAGAAAGCCACTGTTCTTCAGGAAGTAGGACCACGGTCTTACACTGTCAGGACTGAGGAAGGACAGATACTCAGGAGAAATCGCCGTTCCCTGCTCAAAACACAAGAGGCATTCCAGGAGCACTCCAATGACAAACTTGAGTCTTCACAATTACCACCAGAAGATTCAAATGACACACATCAACATTCAGAGGCAAACACACCAAACTCACCTGTGTTGAGGGGATCCACACGTGTAGTAAAAAAACCTGAGAGACTAAATCTGTAAAAAAAATAATGCAATTTCATCCTTCTGCAGCAGTGGAGTGAGGAGGTGATTTGAGTGTCTTTGGTGGAAAGTCAGTCACTGTTTTCCCAGGAAACTTGAAGTAACTGCTTATTTCTGATTTCAGCTCTTTCAAGGAGTCGCTTACGGTATTCAATTGGACGCTACATTGACTGATCTCCTGGAAAAGTTGGCCACACTCCCTTTGAGTAAGGTCCTGCATTTTCTGGATATCTTTCTGCACCTCTAGTTGCAATTGTTCCACCATAAATCGGACTTCAGAGATTAAGGTGTGCTCACTTTTCTGCAGTTCTCCTGTCACCATAACTTTCATGGCTTTTGTCAGCTGATCAGTGTCCTCTTCGTCATGTTGTCTTTTAGCAGTGATCGTGGATTGAAGCTGCTGGTGGTTGGAGTTTATCTTAGCAGTCAACTTTTCAATCTGGGCGTCATGCTGTGAAGTGGTAGTTTCAAGTTTCTGGGTGAGTACTTTCAAAGCTTTGTCCTGCTGTTTGAGACAATTAAACAGGACATCCCAGTTCCCTTGTACGTGCTCTGATAAGTGATACGCTCCTCTGCCAGGTGTTGGAAGAAATGCAGGCAGATCCTGCGGTGTTCCTGAAGGAGGTGTAAATTCTGTGGAAGTGCACAGCTGCATGTCCACCGTCGGTGGAGGAGCCCTTTCTCCTGGAGGTGGAGTGGAAAACCGCACATGGGTTCTTGTAGTCGGACTGTGAAACTGTGTGGGTGTGGAGTAGAAAGTGGGAACAGGAGGTGGTTGTCTGGGTTGCTGTTGGGTCTGTTGCACCGGGGGCCAGTTGGGTGTTGCAATGTCTGGAGGATCAATTGCCACAAAAGTGGATTGTGGTGGAGGGGTATGGGCCATGGTTGAAGTGTATGTGTGAATATGGCAACGGTCAATTTTGAAATGTGGAGAAAAAAAATAAAATATCAGAAATGATAACACTATTCGTCTGGTCTTAAATTCTTGGGCAAATGGGGCACCAAAATAACAAACTACAAAGTGGTTACATTTTCACAATTCAGAAAAGAAAATACTATGGAACCTGAGTCAAATTCTTTTGGGGCAAATGGGGGCACCAAAATAACAAAATACAGAGTTGTTACTTCACAGAAGTTTTTTTTTTTTTTTTTTCACAATTTGGCCACAAACATTCCAAACAATCTGTTGGATGGACCACAGTTAAATTCAACCAAAGATCAAATGATCACAAAAAGGGTTAAATGTCCAATCTGATATCTCACAAGAGCAAACATCCGACAATCACAAGAAAAACCCCAAAACAAAACAGTTCAAAGAAATAATAATATTTTCCCGTTTTCAGGTTTAAAAAAAAAAGTCCCAAGTTTAAAGTTCAGGTCCCTGTTCGGGCGCCATTTCTGTAACGGTGGCACAGCCGATATAAGAGATAAGTTCGTTCGGGCGCCAGACAGGAATAATAAGTAATCCTGTCAATATATCCTAAATACCATCAGTTACATACCAACTCAAAATTTAAAAAAAATAAGCACAGAGAACATAGGATTTAGTTTAAACTGTCTGTATTTCCCGCAAGAAAAATAAAACACATATATGCACACATCCACTTTAAACGCTCATCTTAGAGAAAAGAAAAAACAACAACAATATAACTCTTTAAAGTTGTCAAGGATGCATAATTTTACATAAACAAAACACAGATTCGAAGGTTCATTCCTCCAGGGACATATTCATTTTCCCCCCCAAAAAAATATAAGAAATAACAGTCCTTTGTTTTTGTGGCTAAAAACTGCCAATATAACCAAGCCGAGTAAATAATAAAATAAAAATAAACATGTTCCTTTAGTTGGAGGAACCTGGATAAACCGGGTGTGGAAAGTGCAGAAGTGAATTGTGTGATTGGTAAGTGGCTGAATGGTGTGAGTGTGAGACCAGCCACGTATCCAGCAAACTGCTAACCTTCAGCAAAGGTGAACTTCTGTTGGACGTCAATGGAAAATAGCACCAGGATCCGGGGTCGTTAACAGTTCGCTTTGGGATTTTTAAACGCTCCGCGCTGAAGACAATCGATACGGAAGACGGCTTACTCTCCACAATCCGCTCCAGCGTAGGCACAGCGTTCTACCGGCTGTTGACTGCGTCACCGCCACCCAGGTAAGTGAAAACACCTTCCTTCTTTAATGTTCCACCTTCCAACTACCAGCAGTTCGTTCATGGAATTTCTTGCATTTGGCGTTCGACTTGCATTGAGGCTTTTCGGTTCTCACTTTGACAAAGCGCACTCATGGCGTTCGACTTGCATTGAGGCTTTTCGGTTCTCACTTTGACAAAGCGCACTCATGGCGTTCGACTTGCATTGAGGCTTTTCGGTTCTCACTTTGACAAAGCGCACTCGTACCAACCAACCTCACTCTTTCCACATTTTTTTCCCCCCACGTAGTTAAATTTCTCCCTTTTTATCCCATTACCTCATTTCCGTTTCTCCCTTAGACCACGGAAATGGGCGGAAATGTCATTTATTCAATTAGCCATTTCAGCTCCGCCACACTCCTCCCCCCTGGGAAAAAAACAACTCCAGGTTGTTTAAAAGGTAGCATTGTTAGAAACCAAGAAACTCTTCATCTTCGTCAGTGGATTCCTGGAAAAGTTCCAAAAGTTTCGATTTTTCCAGGTGGTTTAACTCATCAGCAGAAGGTGAAACGTTAAAACCATGGTTCGAATTACGTGGGAGCCAATGGGAGCTGAGCTCCCATAGAGAGAGTATGAGCTCCCATGAAAGCAGTAAAATCCTACACCTGTGGGGGCTCTAAAAATCATCAGCACCATTATTTTAAATTACAAATAAAGCACTTTTTCCTTCAATAATCGAGGTATATTTGTTAACCCTTTCGCACGTACGTTTACAGCGGTGTGATTAGAACAGTCAGTGCATCACGTGATCAACCGCTAAATTCAAAAGTGCTTTCGCGCGTTGGCTTGCGCTGAGCCAGAGACAGACGCGCTCAATATACCACAACTATTCAGTGTTTTCAACCACATAATTTTTATTTTAGGTTTCAGACATTTAAATACACATAAGTAGCTACTAGCAAAAAAATTATTTGGGGGGACGCTAGGTATAGGCCCCACCAATATTTTAGCGAACTGTGTCCATTCTCAAACCGTATAGTTTGCCGATAGTGCTGCGCGCGGGCGAGCCAAATAAAAAAAATTAGCCTACATTCAAATTAATCGAGGATGATCGACAGATAAATCTTTATAATGTGTTGATTTTAATAAAGACACAGAACACTCATCATGTTAAAACGCAATGAGCGTCACTCTTTTACTTTCGTTTTCAACAACGTAATCTCTTTAGAGAAAATCAATCAAGAAAAACATATCAGGGCATTTACTACATTTGTAATTTTTCAATGTAAATTATTTAATTTGATTGGTAACAGCCTACTGTCTTATTATTCTGATTTAATGTACTGATCAAATTAAGGAATAACCTATTTTAAAAGAAATATGGAGCATAGGCTACATAAAATTAGAGGGAAAAATGCCCTATTTTAAAGGTAAAAAAATTATTCTGATAAGAGTGTTTGCCAACAGTGATTTAATGAAACATTGACAATTTAACTTTGAAGGGAGTAAAAAGCCTCTGTTTAGGATATTAAGGAAATGTAATTTTGCCCAAAGAAGAACTTTTAATTTAAATATATGTTAATTTATTTATGCAAAATTATCATGACTCAAAGTGCACCAGATTGATGAATTTATCTTTAAAATGTACAAAATTTTCTTCCTAGGGGGGCATGCCCCCAGACCCCCCTAGAGGTAACTATCTACACCAAAATATTCTATACTCCTGTATTAATAAATGTTGAACCCCAAATAATGAAGTGCAGTATTTTGCATTTTATTTATCGCATACACCACGCCTGGGCATGGGCTGCTTTTGTTTCTTTTTTTAAAGAGCCCCCACAAAGATGAAATCATAATTCGAACCCTGGTTAAAACCCCATACATCCTCGTCTGTACTTCCACCTCTTTCGCACCCAACATCTGTGGTCAAGAGTGATCATTTGAAACTAACCTTTCCCACCTTTGGCAGACCTTCAGATGATAGTGACCCTCTGTTATATTTAACTAGATGTCACGACTTTATGGCATTACATCCCTTAGAGGATACAGACATTCTGGCAACCTTTCGCACTGTCCTTTATGGAACAGCACGGGACTGGTGGGAAGTGGCTAGATACTCTGTTACGACGTGGACTGAGTTTGAATCCTCATTTCTCGCAGCATTTCTTTCTGAGGATTATGAAGACGAGCTAGCTGAGCGTGTCCGCACCCGAATCATAATGTTATAATGTTATAAAGTTATAATGTTTATAACTCGGTTATAAACATTAATGCAAATGCATGCATATGTTTGATAGAGAATTAAGTTGTGTTACTGATGTCATCTTTATTATTTATTAGAAAATGTTTATTACTGTTTAAAGGGATAGTTCACTTTGAAATTAATTTTTGATATGTTTTAGCTTACCTCCAGTGCATCCAAGATGTAGGTGTCTTTGTTTCCACAGTATCTTCAATTTTGATAATTTTAGGTAAAACCGTTGTTGTCTGTCAGTCATACAATGGAGGTGAAGGGGAACCACCTCAAAGAGCATTAAAAATTAAACATTATTTAATGAATCGTAAATGTAAGTACACATTGATGCCCTAAGACACGAAACGAGGGGATTTTGTGATCTGAGAGCAGGGCGCTTCGGTCTGCGCATGCGTACAGCGTTCGCCCCGGAAGGGCTCCCTCGCGCGTGTTTACGTCAAGAGAACGTCTATATGTTGGTATATAGAAATCGTCTTCCATTGCGATCCTGTATATCTAAATATGTTTAGATCTTCACAGTGTAAGGTAAAACTTCCGAAATCTCTGCGTAAACAATGAGTGACGTAAACACGCGCGAGGGAGCCCTTCCGGCTTTGTAGTTTTGTAGGATCATAGAAAAGATGGCGCCGCTATGTTTGGCTTGCCACTTGCTTCTCTGTTTTTTCATGTTTGTTTTTGCTACCGTTTCGCCGATTATTGTTTATGATCGCACTACGCTGCTGGAATTGCGTTCTACAACTAATCACCTCCTAAATACCCAATCTTTCAAACCACCACCGCCACTGTTGACACTAATTCCTTCTCACCTGAGACGCCCTATCTGTCTGCTACCAGGCAGCAAGCGTCGCAGAAGACGCGGTCGGAGAAGGGGGTTACATGTCAGGCTGAGGACTCACCTGGTTTCTCCGTCGTCGAGGACTGGAAATCAATCAGGACTTGGCAGTGCTAGAAGATCGTGGGAATGCTACCGATGGCTTCGGCCGGTTAATTCCAACACTGGCGTTCCATTTCCGTGTCACCGACGCGTCAAAACATCTACCCGGGGTTGCGTCCAAAGAAACCTCCGTCCAATTCCTCGTGTGACATCGCCGCCTGTCAACTCGACCACGTTTCGTATGGCATTATGTAACACCAGATCGCTCAATAACAAAACATTTGTCCTCAATGATGTCATCTCCTCGTACAATCTGGATTTGTTTTTCCTCACCGAAACCTGGCTTCCCCCAGGTGACGTCAGTGCCTTTTCGGAACTCCTCCCCTCTGGCTATCTTTTCCTAAACACCCCGCGGCAAACGGGTAGGGGTGGGGGGATAGCTACTACACACAGACAGTCCTTGATATGCCGCCAGCTGTCCACTAGAGGGTATTCCAGCTTTGAGTTACAAGCATTTGTGCTCACACTACCCTGTCCCATCTTATGTGCAGTAATCTACCGGCCACCAAGGCCATACCATACTCTTGACCTTATTATCTCTCGTGGGGTGATAGTGTCAACCTGTGAGGTTCTGGATTTTCCCATCTCTGACCACTCTCTCATACGGTTTGACATCTGTGCTGTTCCTCCTGCTCCCTCATCTACTGCCCCATCTTCGTCGCATTATTACTCCATCCACAGTCGATAACTTTGTTGCTGCCTTCTCTGTTTCTGACATCGCTCCCACTGCTGAACTGACATCGCCTCCATGTCCTGACCTTCTCCTCTCCTCCTTCCACACCATCTGCTCCCAGATTATGGACTCTGTTGCGCCCTACAAGGTAAAGACGACCAAAGGTCCATCGGTCCCCTGGCTCAATGATTCAACTTGGGCCCTCAGGCGCCATTGTAGACAGGCTGAGCGTAAATGGAAGAAGGATAGGCTGCAGGTGTCACTGCAGATGTTCAGAGACAGTCTTGCCACCTATCAGATAGCAGTGAAAGAAGCTAAAGGACAATACCTTTCTAATCTTATCAATAGCAATAGCCACCGCCCTGGAATCCTGTTTAGCACTGTTAATTCTGTCATTAATCCGGTGTCTGTTGTTTTGACTGATGTATCTGAAAATACATGCAATTAGAGCTGTCACGATAACTACTTTTTGCTGTGCGATATATTGCACCAAAATTAATTGCGATAAACGATATTATTGTCATTTTCTGACCATTTTATGCCACTGATTACATAATGACAATATAATAGCATATTAATGCAAGTACACTGTTTCAAAGAACAAAGAACATTTTATTCTTATTCTATTCAATATTTAGACATTGTGAAATGTGAAAAAATATATCCCAAATAAATTAAACAAGTAAATAAATCATAGCTGTCAACATTGAACATTGAAAATAAGGGAGATTTCCCGATAATAAGGGAGATTTTTTTTTACATGATTCTCACCCACAAACTTTTAAAAAAGCACTAATCATTAACAGTCTAAAGAGTTTATAACTACATGTGTGTGAGAGAGAAAAAGAGAGAGTGTGTGTGTGTGTGTGTGTGTGTGTGTGTGTGTGTGTGTGTGTGTGTGTGTGTGTGTGTGTGTGTGTGTGTGCTCGATCAGAGCGCGCTTACACGGATTAAAGCCTTGTTTATACGGCAACAATGACGTTGGGTGCGCAAGACCGAGTAGGCTACTTTACTGGAGGTCTAGCAACCCAAGTGCAAGCCACACAGATAGTTGCGTGTCCTCAGTTAACACAATCAGAGCGTAAAAATACGGGATATTTTACGGGAAAATACTAAAACGGGAAGACAGAGGGAAAAGAGCTAAAATACGTGAGAAACCCGGAAAAAACGGGAGGGTTGGTTGACAGTTATGAAATAAATACACTTTTGTTAACAAAAAAGTGCAAGGTATCAACAACTAGATCAAAACAAGTAGCCTAATATGTCAATTTAAACTTTTAAAGCGTCTCACACAAAGGCACAGATGCATCAACAGGACATTTCTGCTGCCAGATTAGTTTTTTTAATTGTTAGGCAGATTCCGAGAAAGGAACATGTGAACCGTGTATATTTAGCTGCATCTCTTTGGCTATATAGCGATCGCTATCCGTAAGTGTGCGCCATTTCGCGCTGTCACGTTTATATTTGCACTGTCGGGAAAAGGCATTTGCGAAAAGGCATTTGCAACAGATAACTGTCTGGAAGAAGGCCCCTCTCCAACTCCAGCAGCAGTTGTTGTTCCCAGGTTGAAAAACTGGGTGGGATGGTTATGTTTTAGGTGCGATTTTAAGTTTGTTGCCTCTTTTCGTTGCTACTGTTTTAAAACAGTCGACATACCGGCTCGTTCACGTTACTTAGCTCTCCTCTCTCGTTCGGCTTAAAGCCAAAATGTTCCCACACCGGAGCTGAAGATTGCGGCTTTGAAATCAACTGGCTCGCTGTATATGTCACGAAACAGAACACTTTAAAATGCAGTTGGTTCACGCGCCTTCTCTTCACCTGACGGTGTCCGCTTTCTCTCTCTCTCTCTCTGTGTGTGTGTGGACACGCTGCCTGAGCCCCGCCTCCGACATAGAGTGCAGACAAGATGACAGAGGCAGCGCGATCAACTAAAATGTTGATGACATTCATTTTAATGTAAAAATGAATCTAATTATTATTTTTAATAATAAAACAAATGATCAGTTGTTGCAATATATCGCGGCACAAAAAATTATCGCGCTCATTTCCATATATCGTGCGATAAGTCGATATATTGACTATCGCGACAGCTCTACATGCAATGCATTCAAACAACACTTTTTGGACAAGGTTTCGTCTGTTAGGCAAACTATCACACAAGCTCCTGCTGTTGTCTTTTCCTCCCGAGCGACACAATGCATGCTGGAGAACTTTGAAACAGTTACTCTGGAGGACCTCAAAAAAGCTGTCCATGAGCTGAAGCCTACCACCTGTCCTCTAGACGCTATTCCTGCCAGGATTTTGAAAGAGGCTATTGACATCGTAGGTCCTTTTCTCGTCACCTTCATAAACAGCTGTCTAAGTTTGGGGACTGTTCCCACTGCTCTCAAACACGCTATTGTTAGACCCCTGCTCAAAAAACCCAACTTAGATCCCACCATACTGTCCAATTTTCGACCAATATCTCATCTGTCACTTCTGTCTAAGTTGATGGAGAAGCTTGTTTTCTCCCAGCTTCAGTCTCACCTACAACTGCACGTCATTAGTGATAAATTCCAGTCCGGTTTCAGGTCCAGACATAGCACTGAATCAGCGTTACTGAGGGTCCATGATGACATTCTTGGAGCTCTGGATAGTAAAAGCTCTGTGGTTTTGGTACTACTGGACCTTACCGCTGCATTTGACACCGTGGATCATTCCATCCTCATCTCCCGTCTTCAACATCTTGTTGGTTTGCAGGGTGCAGTGCTCAATTGGTTCTCTTCATATCTTACTAATAGAACTTTTTCAGTAATGCTCGACGACTTTTCATCCTCATCTCCCCCTCTGTCATCCGGTGTGCCTCAAGGATCCATTCTTGGTCCTGTTCTGTTCTCTCTCTACATGCTGCCACTTGGACAACTAATCTCCAATCATAACGTTCACTTTCATTTCTATGCAGACGACCTCCAGATCTACCTTCCTGTGATTCTGAACAATCGTTCTGCCCTGGACCCCGTCTATGACTGCCTTAGGGACATTAAGCAGTGGCTTTCCCAGAATTTCCTTCACTTGAATGAAGGAAAGACAGAGTACATCCTGTTCAGCCCTGACTCTCACAATAGTTCTTTCAGTTTTGGTCCTCTAACACCTCAGTTTGCACCCACTGTACGTAACTTGGGTGTTATTTTTGACAAAAATTTGCAGTACGACAAACAGATTAGTGCTGTTGTTAAGGCAAGCTTTTACCAGCTAAGGCTTCTCAGTAAGGTCAAACCATTCTTGTCCCGAGCTGACCTTGAAAAAGTCATTCATGCCTTTATCAGCTCGAGGATAGACTACTGTAATGCCCTCTACACTGGACTTAATCAATCATCTCTTAATCGGCTTCAACTGGTTCAAAACGCGGCAGCACGTCTCCTCACCAACACCTCTAAACGCTCGCACATCACCCCCGTCCTCCGCTCGCTCCACTGGCTCCCGATACGGTTTAGGGTGGAGTATAAGGTCCTGCTGTTTGTGTTCAAGGCCATCAATGGTCTAGCCCCAGTCTACCTCGCCGATTTAGTAACGGTCTATCATCCACCCAGAACTCTCCGCTCATCTGAACACACCTATCTGGTCATTCCCAAATTTAAATATAAAAAGTTTGGAGGCCGGTCATTTGCTGTCCAGGGCCCTAAACTGTGGAACGCTTTACCTACACTCCTACGAAGTATCACCGTGTTGAGTGTTTTTAAATCACAGTTAAAAACACATCTGTTCAGACAAGCTTTTAACATGTAATCTCCGCCTCTGGCTGATATTTGTGTTTTGTTTTGTTTTCCCCCTTCTGTTGTCTATTGATGCTTTTATTGGAAAGCGCCTTGTGCACCTTTTGGCTGTTGTAAGGC
Source organism: Chrosomus eos (assembly GCA_036326025.1). NCBI lineage: Eukaryota > Metazoa > Chordata > Actinopteri > Cypriniformes > Leuciscidae > Chrosomus > Chrosomus eos. The sequence goes on along the minus strand of JAZAVI010000100.1, from coordinate 388,688 downwards.
GCTATAAAAATAAGATTTGATTGATTGAGATTTGATTCCGGCGAACGCCGTACGCATGCGCAGACCGAAGCGCCCTGCTCTCAGATCAGTTGGACGTGGATATGCTTACACGAGGTAAAAAAGATATAAATACTGTTCGTTTTCTCACAAAAACCCCTCGTTTCGTGTCTTAGGGCATCAATGTGTACTTACATTTACGATTCATTAAATAATGTTTAATTTTTAATGCTCTTTGAGGTGGTTCCCCTTCACCTCAATTGTATGACTGACAGACAACAACGGTTTTACCTAAAATTATCAAAATTGAAGATACTGTGGAAACAAAGACACCTACATCTTGGATGCACTGGAGGTAAGCTAAAACATATCAAAAATTAATTTCAAAGTGAACTATCCCTTTAAGCCTCAAAGGAGAGGGGATGTAATGATATTCAGTAACATGTAATATATCCATGTGGCCGCTAGGTGGCGCCAGGAGTTTGGGACGGGGGTTAACTAAAACATTACACTATGACGGTTGTGTTATCACCGGAACAGGAGTTGGTAAAATAATAAATGACTAGCACAAGCTAGCTGTTCATAACATCAATGTGTGATCATTGAATAAGAGTGAACATTACAAACCCAACAGTAGGAGAGTCTTCGCTGTTTCCATGCAGTTCTTTTGAACTTTGTATTCATCAAAGAATCCTGAAATAAAAATGTAAATAACTGTTTTCAACACTGATAATAATCATAAATGTGTCTTGATCATCAGATCATCATCATATTATAGTGATTTCTGAAGGATCATGTGACACTGAAGACTGGAGTAATGATGCTGGAAATTCAGCTTTGATCACAGGAATAAATCCCATGTTAAAATACATTCACTTAGAAAACTACGCAAGCCCGGAACCGCAACGTAAAAATAAAAATCCATAAAAATAAAATAAAAAAATCTAGCATGTTGAGATTAAAGTGGCAATATTTCGCCTTTAAAAAGAGGAAAGGCACTTTTACAGATGTCCCGACAGTGCAGTGTTCATAGAGACCAGAAGCTACTGTACACATCCCGAAGGACACCCGCACCACCGCCTGCTTCCTCTGAGTGTTTCCAGATTAAAGTCCAAACATACGAGAATAACAATATTTTTTTGAGTAAAGAACTGCGCTCGTGAAGTCGAACTGGTTCTGACATGCATCTAAACATAATACTGCCCTACAAAGGCAAAAGACCTTAACTCGCCAGAGTGTGAAACTGAGAAAAATGACTTTGAAGTTATCTTAATGTCCTGACAATTGAGTTATAGGTATAATATTGTAATTTTGTCATGATTCTGCCATCATGTCTTTTGATTTCTCTGGTCTTGTGGCAGAATCATGACAGACCCATGTTTTGTGCGTGGCCTGTTTGGGCCATGTGCTTGTGTTGTCTCGTTTCGTTACTCCGCCCCCTTGTTATCCTCGTCTCGTCATTATTGTCTAGTCAGTTTCACCTGTCCTCGTCCTTAGTGTTCCCTATATAATCCCCTTGTGTTTGCTGTCCTGTGTCGGTTCATTGTTTGATTCTAACAGTGAGAGATTCATTGAGTAATCTGTTATTCAAGAAGTGTCTGTTCGTGTCTTAGTTTTGTTCCTGTCTTAGTTTCTAGTCTTAGTCTAGTGTGTACTAACCCGTCTTGTTTTGCCCCCGTGGGTTTTGTTTTCCTGTTTTTGTATCAATAAATCCTGTGTTCATTGCATCTGCTGTCTGCGCCTGGGTTCACCTTCTTCCACATAACAAATTTTCACATTTTGTAGTGTATACCTGTATTAACCTATCTACAAAAAAAAATTTGAACTCAAATTTGACCTTTGACCCTTTTTCGGAAGTTACTGTATTCTGCCTTAGCATTGCCCACAAAATCACAATCGGTCATACCAAGGCAAAAGACCTTAACTTCTATTTTATAGCACAATGTTATGATAACACTTAAAATGTAAGCATTATTAACCCTATTGGACTCATGATAAAAATGGCTTCACATGTATCAACTAGAAGTGTAAGTAGTGAGAATAGTTGGAAAAGTATGAATGGTTTTAATTAACATGAATTTCATAAAACAGAGTTGATTAACACCACTAAAAGTATAAAAGATGTGGAATATTTAAAGATTTTTTGAAAAGTTGATTCTAAAACTGAAGTGTGTGTGTGTGTGTGTGTGCGTGCGTGTGTGTGTGTGTGTGTGTGTGTGTGTGTGTGTGTGTGTGTGTGTGTGTGTGTGTTGTGTGTGTGTGTGTATGTTTTAAGATCAGAGCTGTGTGAGTCAGCAGAACGGCATGAGGCCTGATTGTTCCCCTCCCTTCTTCATTCTCACAGTCATTTTGCAGATATAGTGACCTAACATTTATTAATACTAACTTGAATCTCATCTGAATTATAAATAATTTATTTCTGTATAAAATAATACTACCATTAAAAACACATTTGATTTTCTTTTTTAATTTATGTAGAATGTGTAACTTAAAAAATAAACAAAAATTAAAACCAATGCACAATGTTGTGTTTTGTGAGTATACACAAATATAAGCAAACTCTTTGCAGTTTGAATGGTGTCCTGTATAAACAAAATGATGGAGTATGTTTTTATATTTCCACTGTTAGATCGCCCCCCCCCCCCCTCCTCTCTCTCTCTCTCTCTCTCTCTCTCCTCTCCTCTCTCTCTCTCTCCTCTCTCTCTCTCTCTCTCTCTCTCTCTCTCTCTCTCTCTGTGCATGCGGGGAGCGTTTGGGTGTGTGTGAGGGTGAGGGTAAACTCGGTGAGAGGGTGGTTTTTCCTTTTTCCTTTTTATTATTATTTCTTTCACTTGGAAGTTATGATGGATAAATAAGGGTTTTAGGTGAGCTGAAAGTTTTCGCGAGTTGTTTGGAAAGTGTGACGGAGCTGAGATGGCATCCCTTCCTGAGGGGAGTGCAGCGTCTCTCTCGCTCCGTCATGGCGTCAGGTGCATGGCAGAACCTGGCGTTAAAGTGGAGGATGTTTTGATTGCGGCTGGGGAGCAGATCGGTTACGACAATATTTGCTCGGCTTCTCGAATGAATAAGGCGGTGGTGATTTTCGTGAAAGAAGAACATTTGGTTAATCGTCTGATAAGCAACGGTGTTGTGGTAAGTGGTACTTATATTACAGTTTCACCGCTGGTTACACCTACTACTAGAGTGACAATATCAAATTTGCCCCCATTCATAAAGAATAGTGAAATTGAACGAGCTCTTGCGAGTTATGGAAAGTTTGCTAGTCCAGTTAAAATGATTTCTCTTGGATGCAAAAATGAGGCCTTGAAGCACGTGTTGTCATTCAGAAGACAAGTTTTTATGTTTCTGAATGAACAAGATTTAAATGTTTCTTTTAGACTGTGGCATGAAGGAAAATTGTATTTGGTGTATGCAAGTACCGGGAATAATAAATGCTTTGAATGCGGAGACATTGGGCATAAGAGGGTTGCATGTCCGCATAAGGCTCAGAATGTCGAGAATTTGCAACCGAATGTTGAGAATTCGCAACCGAGTGTTGAGAATATGCAGCAGAATGTTGAGAATTTGCAGCAGAATGTTGAGAATATGCAGCAGAATGTTGAGAATATGCAGCAGAATGTTGAGAATATGCAGCAGAATGTTGAGAATATGCAGCAGAATGTTGAGAATATGCAGCAGAATGTTGAGAATATGCAGCAGAATGTTGAGAATATGCAGCAGAATGTTGAGAATATGCAGCAGAATGTTGAGAATATGCAGCAGAATGTTGAGAATATGCAGCAGAATGTTGAGAATATGCAGCAGAATTTTGAGAATATGCAGCAGAATGTTGAGAATATGCAGCAGAATGTTGATGATGCAGATCCTGGAATCGATCAGGGAATACAACCTCAGGTTGTGAGTGAAGTACATGATAGTGGCGTTGCTGTGGGTGATAATATGAGGCCTAGTGAGGAGGCCACTGTTATTGTGAACCAAAGCAGGGATCCTGAGGGAATGATGAGGGCTGATGAAGTTACAGTGACAGCAGGAGTAAGTGGAGTAGGTGTAGAAACGGTGATTAGTGAAGTTGGTGGAAGTGAAATTGAGCCACAACCTGAAACATCACAGGGCTTTGAATTGAGTAACGATGACAGTGAGATGGTGGATGATGATGCTTGTTCGGAAATTTCTGATTTTGGTTCCCAAGTTATGGGAGATTTGTATACATTGCAGGAAATAAATGATTTCTTGGATGTAACTTTTGGTAAAATAGTTGAAGTAAAAGATTTTTTTCCCGGATGTGGATAAGTTTATAGCTTCGGTTATTATACTACAGAGAACGGTAAGCCATGATGAACTAAGTAAGAAGAAGAGATTTCGTTTGAAGAAACTGTTAACGAAATTACGTCAGGGTAAATCTCGTGCTTCAAATTATTAAAACAATGATTAAGTTGCACAGGGTGTCTCTCTTACTATGGTTTCTTTTTCTATCCTTTTTATCCTTTCATTTTTCTATGGAGTGTCTGAGGGTTGGCTCCTTAAATATAAATGGGGGTAGAGATAGGAAGAAACTGGCAATGGTTTCAGAATTTTTGAAAATGAAACAGATTAATGTTGCCTTTTTACAGGAAACGCATACTGATGATAATAATGAAATAGAATGGGGTATGTGGTGGGATGGAAAGCTCGTTCTAAGTCATGGGTCAAATAATAGCGCTGGAGTTGCTTTTTTATTTTCAAAGAGCATGAATGTTAATATTTTAAATGTTGAGGAAATTGAAAAGGGGAGGATTATAATAACAAAAATAGAGTTTGGAGGTTTTTTATTTGCTTTTGTTAATGTATATGCCCCGAATAATGGGTCAGAAAGGGTTAGGTCTTTTATGAAATTGAATGAATCTCTTAAAAAAATTGATGATGGTGTGTGTATTATTGTAGGGGGAGACTGGAACTGTACAACAGATTTCACTGTTGATAGAAATGGTGAAGAACCTCATAATCAATCTAGTTTAGTATTGTCTAAAATAATGGAAAAAAGAGGTTTGGTAGATATATGGAGAGCAAGGAATGGAAGGGAAAGACAGTACACATGGGTTAGAGTGACTGACAATATTGTCTGTGGGGCTAGATTGGACCGGTTTTATCTTGGAAAAATATGGAACAACAGAATAATGAATGTTTTTCATTCACCAAATGCCTTTTCAGATCATCATATGGTTGGTTTAGATCTTAACATGAAAGAATTGTCGAGACGTACGTATTATTATCATTTCAATGTTAAACTGTTACAAGATGTTTTGTTTTGTGAAAGATTTACAATGTTTTGGAATGAGTGGAAAATGAAAAAGAGTTGTTTTGAGAATATTAGCCAGTGGTGGGAAGTGGGAAAAGCCCAAATAAGAGTCTTTTGTCAGAATTATACCTTGCATTCTTCATCTCACATTAAAGTAACAATACAAAGATTGGAAAGAGACATTTTGCAGTTAGAAAAAGAACTTATTGATAATTCTGGAACTCTGCAGCAAAAAGACTTTTTGGAAAAGAAGAGAATGGAACTTGGATCTGTTTTACAGGAAAGGACTAAGGGAGCACTGATTAGAGCGAGGTTCTGCTCTATTAAAGACATGGATGCTCCTAGTTCTTATTTTTTTAACCTGGAAAAGAAAAAGTTTCAACAGAAACAGATGTACCATCTTCGTTGTGCAAATGGAACTATAACCTCTGATCCGGTGGAAATCAGAAAAATGGCAGTGAGTTTTTATGAGTCATTATATAGTAAAGAACCATGTGACTCTAAAAGTACTGCGGAATTACTGCATGATTTACCAAAGTTACCAGATGAACATAAAAAATTGCTGGACAATGAAATTACTTTTAAGGAACTCACAGAGGCAATGCAGCAATTATCTTCAGGTCGGTCTCCAGGAATAGATGGACTGCCGGTTGAATTTTATAAGCAATTTTGGAATGTCATTGGAGTGGATTTGTATGAATTATTTTTTAATTGTTTTAAAGAAAAGTCACTCCCGTTAAGTTGTCGTCGTGCAGTCCTCTCATTGTTACCAAAAAAAGGGGATTTATGTTTATTGAAAAATTGGAGACCAGTGTCCTTACTATGCCTGGATTATAAGATACTGTCAAAATGTCTGGCTAATAGAATTAAGCATTGTTTAGAGTTTTTGATTGATAAAGATCAAACGTATTGTGTCCCAGAAAGGTCAATTATAGACAATATTTTTGTGTTGAGAGATTTAGTTGACTTTAGCCACTTTAATAATAGTGATCTTGGAATTTTGTCATTGGACCAAGAAAAGGCTTTTGACAGGGTGGATCATGGGTATCTGTTTAATGTTTTAAAACACTTTGGTTTTGGTGAAACGTTTTTATCATATGTAAAATTGTTGTACTCCAATGTGTTTATCATGGTAAAGGCTGGTGGGGGCCTTAGTGCTCCAGTACCTATTGGCAGAGGGATCCGACAGGGCTGTCCACTGTCTGGGCAGCTGTATAGCCTAATGATTGAACCTCTCCTACATAGACTAAAAAAAGATTTACAAGGTTTGTCATTCCAAAATGGAAGTGAAAGTGTAAAATTGGTTTTGTCCGCTTATGCAGATGATATTACGGTGTTTATCACAAGGCAAGAGGATATTAGAAGGTTAAATGAGAATATTAAGCTTTATGAAAAAGCGTCCACCGCCAAAGTAAACTGGGCGAAAAGTGAGGGTTATATTATGGGTCAGTGGGATGAGGTAGGACATCCAACACTTCCAGGTGGCTTGAGATGGGGAAGGGAAGGTTTAAAAGTTTTGGGTGTTTTTATAGGCAATAGACAATATCAAATGAAGAATTGGGAGGGTATGCTGGATAAGGTGTCTGCCCGATTGACTAAGTGGGAATGGCTGTTACCACAGTTGTCTTATAGGGGGAGAGTTCTGGTCGCCAATAACCTGGCAGCTTCTACACTGTGGCACAGGTGTGTAGTCATGGATCCACCTGAGGACATAATATGTGAAATTCAGAGGAAATTGGTCAACTTTTTCTGGAGTGGCGAGCACTGGGTCCGAGCATCTGTGATCTTTCTGCCAGATTGCGAGGGAGGACATGGCATGGTGGATGTTAAGAGTCGTATCCACGCGTTCAGATTACAAGCAGCAAAAAGATTCCTTTATCAAAAAGACTTATTATGGACTCCTACAGCATGTGCCATCTTGCAGAGGGCAGGTGGGCTTGGTCTTGACAAACACCTGTTTTTAATGAGACTGGAAGAGATGAGTTTGTCTGAAATTACACCTTTTTATCGGACAATGTTTCTCGTGTGGAGGAATGTTTTGAAGGTGGACAGAGATAGGAGCAGTTCTATTCACTGGGCTACTGAGGAACCACTGTTTTTTTAATAACTTGATCCAGACAAGACTTTTGTCCTCAGTGAGTGTGCGAGCATGTCTGCTCAGGAATGGTATCGTGAAGCTGGGTCATCTAATGGATAAAGATGGATGGAAATCTGTGGAAACTATTAAGGAAGTGACTGGTTTACGATCACAGAGACTTGTTTCAAAACTAATAGAGGAAATCTCTCTGGCAATACAAAGAACTTATGGAGAAAGTATATCAATAGCACAAATGTTAAACCAGAGTGACGTGAAAGTTTTTCCAAGGATCAGTATTTCGTCACTAATGTGTGATGAGAATGAAGGGGAAGTTGCCGATTCAATCTTGAATTCCCAGACACCTCAACTGGAGTATCTGGACTGTGCTTCAAAGAAGGCGCTTTACCACACAGCAGTAAAGGTGATACATCAGAGGTCACTGAAGAGACAGAAAGCTTCCAGATGGCTAGGGTTGTTGGGACCAGACTTCCTTGTAAGAGACAGGTGGATAATAACCTGTACAAACTCCCTGTAGAAAAGCGGACCGGTGATCTGCAGTGGAGGATAATACACGGGGCGATAGCTACGGACAGGCATGTGGCGCACCTGAACCCAGCAGTGGGGGGGCAGTGTAGGTTCTGTGGGGAGAGTGAAGATGTAGAGCATCTGTTTTTAAAATGTAATCGATTAAATGATCTGTTCGAATTACTAGCAACTTGGTTTCAGAGGTTTGCGGAAGAATTTTCAGACAAAATATTTATAGGGGGTTTGAAGTATAATTTTTTATTAAGAAGGAGAGTATGTTTATTGAATTATTTAATAGGGACAGCAAAATTGGCCATATGGAAGACGAGAAAGAATAAGGGCCTAGGGTTGGCAGCAACGAATTCTAGTGTAATGTATATGAGTCTGGTGGCAGCAAGATTGAGAATGGAATTTGAATATTACAGTCTCACAAATAATGTATCTGCTTTTTGTGAAATGTGGTGTATTAATGAGGTTTTATGTGTTGTACATGGTGATCCATTGTTCTTAGGTATTTAAAAGAATATGTATTTTTACTTAATTTTATTTATTTATTTAAAGAAAAGGTTTTGTTTCCCTTTCATATTGTTTGAATTAGGGATGTAAAAATTTGTACAAGTTGATTTGTTATATTAAAGGCGAACTTAATCCTCCTCTCTCTCTCTCTCTCTCTCTCTCTCTCCTCCCTCTTCTCCTCTCTCTCTCTCTCTCTCTCTCTCTCTCTCTCTCTCTCTCTCTCTCTCTCTCTCTCTCCTCTCTCTCTCTCTCTCTCTCTCTCTCTCTCTCTCCTCTCTCCTCCTTCTCTCTCTCTCTCTCTCTCTCTCTCTCTCCATCTCTCTCTCTCCCTCTCAAGATTCAAGATTCAAATAGCTTTATTGGCATGGTGAAAGAAATCTTTACATTGCCAAAGCATTCACAACACAACACTATACAATAAAAATAAATAAATAAAAATAAATAGTTTTTTTTTTTTTTTTTTTTTTACATGAAAAGTAGAGTAAATTTCTAATAGTTATAACAGTGTCTCTAGTCTTGTAGTTGGTAGCTCTGTCCTGCAGGAGGCTCTTTCTTCGTGACAGGACCTCACGTACCTGGCTGCCAGGTTTGAGCTCGCAGGGCTTTCTCCGAGCAGGAGTGGGAGTTTGTCCATATTTGATTTCTGATGGAAGTCTTTCTGGTAGGTTGTAAAAAGGGGATAGAAAGTGTCTCTAATGTGTGTATATTTGGGGCAGGATGTCAAAAAGTGTAGTTCTGTCTCCACCTGGTTCTCTGAGCAGTGAGGGCACAGTCGCTCTTCCTTCGGCAGCCAGGTCTGTCTGTGTCGGCCTGTCTCGATGCTCAGACCGTGTTCACTGAGTCTGTACATGCTCAGGACTTTCCTCAGTTTAGGGTCGCTCACTTTACTCAGGTATCCTGCCAATTCATATTTTCTGTTTAGGGCCAAATAGCATTCCAGTTTACTCTGTTTGGCTGTTGCGTCTGTCCAATGTTTGAGGTATTTCTCTTTTTGTGTTTTAATTATTTGGTTTGGTGTGGCTCTGTCTTTATTGTCAGTCTGTGACGTCAGCTGTAAGACCAATCGGCCGAGGGCGTTCTTCTCCGGCTTCAGCTCTCGGTAGGCCAGGGCTTTGTGATGGAGGGTCTGTTCATCACTGTTTTTTAAGTGGGCATGGAATTTAATGGCTCTTTTTTGAATCGTAAATACAAGGGGGTATAATCCTAACTCTGCTCTACAGGCATTATTTGGGGTTTTGCGCTGAACTCGTAGCAAGATTTTGCACAGCTCGGTCTGCAGAGTCTCTATTGGGTGTTTGTCCCATTTAGTGAACTCTTGGTCTGCGAGTGGACCCCAGACTTCACACCCGTACAGCGCGATGGGCTCTATTACTGTTTTGATGATTTTTAGCCAGATTCTGATTGGGATGTCAATTTGGATATTTCTCTTAATAGCATAGAAAGCTCTCCGTGCCTTGTCTCTCAAATCATTAACAGCTTTTTTTAAATTTCCTGTGTTGCTAATGTTTATGCCAAGGTAAGTGTAGTCCTGTGTGTGTTCGATGAGCATGTTGTTCAATTTAAAACTATGATGTTGGTCTTGGCGGCTGGGTCTTTTTTGGAAAATCATTATTTTAGTCTTTTTGGGGTTAACTGACAGGGCCCATGACTGACAGAAGCTGTGCAGGAGGTCTAGATGCTGCTGTAGACCCTCTTTAGTGGGAGACAGCAGCACCAGATCATCAGCAAACAGAAGGCATCTGACTTCAGTGTCCAGTAGAGTAAGGCCAGGTGCTGCAGACTGATCCAGAGCCCTCGCTAGCTCATTTATATAGATATTGAACAGCGTAGGACTTAAGCTGCAGCCCTGTCTCACTCCACGACTCTGAGGGAGGAATTCTGTGTGTTTGTTACCAATTTTAACTGCAAATTTGTTGTTTGTGTACATTGATTTGATGATGTCATATGTTTTTCCTCCAATGCCGCACTGGATTAATTGAAGAAAAAGACCTTCATGCCAAATGGAGTCAAAAGCTTTTTTGAAGTCCACAAAGCATGAGAAAATTTTAGTTTTGTTTTCGTTAATTTGCTTGTCGACTAAGGTATGGAGAGTGTATATATGGTCTGATGTGCGATATTTTGGTTGGAAGCCAATTTGACACTTGCTCAGGACATTTGTGTCTCTGAGAAAATGGGCTAGTCTGCTGTTTAGGACGTTGCAGAAGAGTTTGCCTAGGTTGCTGTTTACACATATACCACGGTAGTTATTAGGGTCAAATCTGTCTCCGTTTTTATGTATTGGGGTAATAAGTCCTTTGTTCCAAATGTTGGGGAATATACCTAAACTCAGGATGATATTGAAGAGCTTGAGAATGGCTAATTTGAATTTGTGGTCTGTGTATTTAATCATTTCATTCAGGATGCCATCGACACCACAGGCTTTTTGCAGTTTCAGGGTTTGGATTTTGTCTAATAGTTCGGTTAGTGTTATTGGGGAGTCTAATGGGTTCTGGTTGTCTTTGATGGTTGATTCTAAAACCCTTAGTTTGTCATAAAGGGCATTTTGTTCCTGATTTTTGTTTACATTATTAAAGAGGTTGGAGAAGTGGTTAATCCAAACATCTCCATTCTGGATAGCTAGTTCTTGATGGTAGGATTTGTTTAGTGTGTTCCAATGTTTCCAGAACTGGTCGGATTCTAAGGATTCTTCAATTTCCCTGAGTTGACTCTTTGTGTTTTGTTCTTTTTTCTTTCTTAAAGTATTCCTATATTGTTTAAGTTTTTCGTGATAGAGATGACGGATGTTCTCATTGTCAGCATCTCTGTGTTTCTGGTTGGATAGGATTCTTAATTCTTTCCTAATTCTTTTGCAGTCGTTGTCAAACCATTTCTCAGTGGCATGTGGTCTTTTTGGTTTTCTTTTTGTGTTTTTTAAGTTGGATAATGTTGCTGATACCTCAAATATTCTGTTCAGCTTGTCTACTGCTAGGTTTGTACCTTCACTATTGTGCAGGAAAGGAGTGGCAAGGAATTTATCTAATAGGGCTTGAATTTTCGGTTGACTAATTGTACTTAGATAAATATCTTTACTGTTTTGTTTCCATCTATACATGTTTCTAAGTGAGTGGAGCTGGGTTTGTTTAGATGCTTCTTGGTTGGGCATTGCTCTGTTTAAGTATAGGGTTATTTTACTGTGGTCTGACAGGGGGTTTAGTGGGCTGACTGTGAACGCTCTGAGGGAGCTTGGGTTAAGGTCTGTCAGAAAATAGTCGACTGTACTGCTACCGAAAGATGAGCTATAGCTGTATCTACCGTAGGAGTCTCCTCGAAGCCTGCCGTTGACTAGGAACAGACCTAGTGTGCGACACAGATGAAGAAGATGTGTTCCGCTTTTGTTTGTTGTTTTGTCATAATTGTGTCTCTGTGCTTGTATGGGTGTGGGGAGGACGTCTCCTCCAGGCAGGTGTTTGTCCCCCTGAGGGTTCAGTGTGTCCAGTTCTTCACCTGTTCTGGCATTCAGGTCTCCACAGAGCAGCACGCTTCCCTGTGACTGGAAGTAATTAATGTCTACTTCAAGAATGGAGAAACTGTCTTCATTAAAATATGGAGACTCTGCTGGAGGGATATAAGTGGCACACAGGAAGATGTTTTTCTCTGTTGCGGTGACTGTCTTATTAATTTCTAACCATGTGTAGAATTGTCCTGTTTTAGCTACTTTGATGGCATGGGCAAGATTTGATCTGTACCAGATAAGCATTCCTCCTGAGTCTCTTCCTTGTGTCACTCCAGGCAGTTTAACGGATGGGATGATGAGCTCTCTGTAGCCTTCGGGGCAGCCGGTGGGTCCATCTCCTCTGCTCCATGTCTCCTGCAGGATGATGATGTCTGAGTTTTTGATTTCTGAGTTGAAATCTGGGTTTCTGCTTTTGAGGCCAAAGGTAGATGATCTCAGGCCTTGAATGTTCCAACATGAAATGATAAAGGCTTTGTTATCCATGGGGTCATAATTTTGGTGATAAGTTTTGACCTATGACAGTAGGTGTGAGCAGATGAGGTTGAGCATCTGACGGATGTCTCTTAGCTCTGTTGATGTGGCTTGCACTGGTGCTGTTGTTGATGTTCTGCTCACTATCTGAGCGTAGCTGTGTCTGCCCGGGGCCTGCGGGGTATGAGGAGGGCAGGGGGTCGGCAGGAGGGGCTTTGGCCTGGCCTGATGCACTGGATGTGAGGTATTAGAGGCTGGAAGAAGATGCTCAAGTGTTGGCTGGGATGGTCTCAGCATGAGAGAGTGCTGTTGTCTTGATGGAAGTCTTCTGGATGTTCTCTCTGTGGGTACACTGTGCTTTCTTACAGGTCTGGCTGGAGGTTGTTGGGCTCTGTTGCTCCTGGTGGTGCTGTTGTGATGCCGACTCAGGGCCACATCTTTTAGGGTCCTGGCGAAGACAGGAACAGCTGTCTTGTAAAGATGGACATGGTCGTAGAGGCATGTGGGGTCAAGGGTGGGGTGGTGTGCCAGGTGCACATTGGGTTTCAGTGCACAAGAACGGGAGAGGTGGGCGTTCACCCGCTGGATAGTGTCAGGGTGGAAGTCTTTTCGGGGCAGCAGTGTGGAGATGATAATTTTAGCATTTGGGAAGATGGTTGAGGCCTTTTCAATCACTGTTTGTAGTGATGTAGCCACCCTCTCCTGTTGGGCTCTCAGATCGTTTGTGCCGGTGTGGATTATTACATGGCTTGGGGATCCCAGGTTGTCAACACTTAGCCATTTGAGTGCGCTCTGAGTGTTCGGACACCAGAGTTTGGCCACTCTGTGTTTGGGAAAAAGCTTCTTTTCATCTATAAATTTCCCATTTGAATCAATTAAAATAGCGATTTCCGGTCGTAGTGTTCCTTCTGTCGGTGTGGAGGGGTCTTCTGAGTGTGGGGCTGGTTGTGAGGTGAGGGAAGGGTCTGATGGGAGAGGAGGATTCTGGCTGTGCTGAATCTCTGTTGTTTGAGAGTTGTGATCAGGGTGAAGAGTGTCCTGTTCCACCGGTTCCTCTGATGAGCTGAACTCGCTGTGCTGTGCTCCTCTGTCCTGCCTCAGTTCACTTATTTCCATCCTCATTGCTGTTAGTTGTGCCTTGTGTAACTCAGTCTGTTGTAAGAACCGTGTTTCCAGTGTCTCCAGCTGAGCCCTTAACCCCTCTCTGTCCTGCTGGAGCTCCGTCACCTCAGTCTGCAGTGTAGACAGCTCTCTCCTGAGGCTGTCCCTATCTCTGTGCTTGGCAGTGGGGCTGTTGCTGGTCTGGTCTGTTGTCTGAACTGTTTGCAGGGAGAAGATCATCTCCTTGAGCTGGACCATTTCTCCCTCTAGCTCTGTGAATCTCTCCCTCAGGTCAGTGCAATAGCAGTGTGGATGGGGGTCTTTGGTCTGTTCTGTGCTCGAAGGGTCGCTGTGTTCTGTCTGATCCTCGTCTGTGTGGAAGGTGTGGAAGACTGACTCCTCAGGAGGGATAAGTTGGTCGCTGGTAGTGGTCTCTTTCTGTGCTCTGTCTTTGATGCAGAGGAAGTCTTGTTCAAAGAGACCATTGATGCTTTTTACCACCACTATACCTGTTGTTTTGTAGATGTTTACGGTCGTGGTTGTTGTGTCTTCCTCGTTTCTTATTTTTAACTGGAAACCCCCGCAGATGCCTTTTCTTTCAGCAGAGGGATAGTGTGCAATGATGGCCTTGTGCCATGCATAGGGCTTGTTGGTATAAAATATCAGGTTACTTATGCTGCCATCTTTATGTAGGTCTGCAAAAAGGGTTTCTGGGTTGTCTGTCAGTCTTTTGTTTTTGTAGACTTTCCGTGCCGATTCATTTGTGATCTCTTTAGGATAGTGCAGTGGGATGGCCTCCACATATGGGGGTTGTTTAGGCCTGGTGCTGTAGCTGGAGTGTTCAGAACTCTTCTGGGGGTGGGGCCAGGAGGATGCACTGGCCATAGTTGATTTAGAATGTAAACATCCAACTGAAATAACTGCCAATTTTTTGTTTATTTTCTCGCAGTGAAATCAAAATTAATAAACAAGCCAAAAAAGCAGGCAAAAAATATGACTTTCACTGATTGTGTGAGAAAAAAATAAATATATATATTTCTTTAAAGTTCAAGTTTCAGTTTTGTCCAAAATGTCTCTTTGTGCTGTTCTTCTAAGCAAAAACTCAGAGAGATATGAAATGGCACTTTCTGTTCAAAATGTCTTTACCTCTCTTCTTTCTTGTAAGTTTTCTTCTTAGTTGTTATGTTGTTTGTTGTTTATGTTGCTTGATGTCATCCTTTTCATTATAAATGTCCTCTTCTGTAGAGGGGAATTCTGTGATGATCTTCTCTTGAATTTTCCTCAGATTCAGGTGTGAAAAAAATAAAATAAAAATAAATAAAATCTGTCCTAATTCAACAAAAACTTTGTCTAGACGTTGTTTTATGTTAAATCTTCTACTTGTCTCTCATTTCGTGGTAAAAATATTCTTATTTTTTGTCATTTATCTGGAGCTCAACTGAAGTGTGAAGTCTCTCTCTCTCTCTCTCTCTCTCTCTCTCTCTCTCTCTCTCTCTCTCCCTCTCCCTTTCTCTCTCTCTCTCTCTCTCTCTCTCCCTCTCTCTCTCTCTCTCTCTCTCTCTCTCTCTCTCTCTGCGCATGTGTGAGTGTGGGTGGAAGAGTGGAGCGTGTTGTTTGAGTGAGCGAAAGAAACTGCTTTTTTCTTTTTTTTTGTTCTTCCCTCGTTTTTTTCTTTACTAGTGTTAGGCAGAGGTGAGAGAACGAAAAGGCGCGGTTCTCAAACCGCGTGCGTCAGATAGACGCCGGTATGGAGTCTGTTCCCGAGTCAGCTCTGTCGAAGATTTGCTCGTAGTTATCGGTGAACAGATCGGTTTTGATAATATACGGTCGGCATCGCGAATGAATAAAGCGATTGTGGTGTTTTTGAAATCTGAACCACTGGTAAATCAGTTAACTGTGAGCGGGTTATGGGTCAAAGAAACGTTTGTTGCTGTCAGCCCATTATCCGCGCCGGCAACAAAAATCAATATATCAAACGCGCCTCCGTTCGTGTCGAATGACGTGATTATAAAAGAGTTGCAGAGGTTCGGTAAGATAGCGAGTCCTGTAAAAATGATTCCCCTCGGGTGTAAAAATGCGGCACTCAAACATGTACTCTCTTTTAGACGTCAGCTCTATATGTTTCTTACTTCACCCACGCGTACTCTTGAAGTTTCTTTCCGTGTGAATCACGGAGAAAACACGTTCATGATTTATGCGAGCACTGAGAGTTTGAAGTGCTTCGAGTGCGGTGATTTGGGCCATAAACGTGTCGCGTGTCCACATCGAGATGAGCAAAGGCCGTCCACATCTAGAGAAGATACTGGAGTTACTGTTGAACATCGAAATAATACTGTAGTAGAGCAGAGGAGTGTGGAACAAGATGGAGGAGTGACAGAGGAGGCGAGAAGACAAGAGGAGGTGAGTGTCAATGTTGAACGTTGAAGTGGATTAAACTTTTCTGTAAATAACTTCGCAGAGATCTTTGATTCAGAAACAATTAGACTTTATTCTGGAACGCCGCTCCGTTCCATAGAACGGCGCTCCAACAAAGCCGAGTGACTCCTGCATCACTCTAACGCTCTGGCCATCCGGCCCACAGGCGCTTTCGAGTCTTTTTGGGTTCAGAGTTAAATACATACATCATCTTCCATAGAAGGTAACACATCCTATAGATGGGTGAAGGTCCTGTACCATGTGACATCTTAGAATAGAGTTGACTGCTGCCTCAACCTTTAAGGTCTTGTTACAGGCACACAGAGGAAATCCAAAGTCAAACACAGAGAAATAAATAATTGTGTATTCTTATAAGGCTAAATTACTTGTTTTGTAAATAATCACAGAGGAAATCCAAAGTCAAACACAGAGAAATAAATAATTGTGTATTCTTATAAGGCTAAATTACTTGTTTTGTAAATAATAAAATCTTCAACAACGTGTGAATGATACTCATGCTACTGTACAGATTGGCTCACAGAATGCTGCTGTTTCTGAGATGATTGAGATGAAGGATGGAAGAAAAGGAGTTGTAGAGGAGGTGGTTGTTGAGGAGGGAGCTCAGGCAGGAGGCTCAGAGGAGAACATTGCTGATGAGGTAGAGGAGTGTTCACAGTTTACTGATGATGGCATGAAAGAGGGAGAGCAGTGGTCTGATGGAGAGGATGAAAATGATCTATACACTGTTGAAGAGATTAATGCCTTCTTAGATAAGACAAAAGGAAAGTCGGGGGTTGAAATTGATGATTATTTCCCGGACATCGAAAAGTTTGTTAATTCTGTGATGAAGGCAAGAAAACAGTAGTTTATGAAAAAATCTCACAACAAAAGAGGTTCCGTCTTAAAAAGTTTTTAACTGTTATAAGACAGAATAAGAAAATAGGAAGAGAAAGAATAACGAGGGGAACAACAAAATTATGATGAGGATTTTTAACTTTGATTTTCTTTTCTGCTTTTTTCTCCTTTTCTCTTTAATGGAGTGTTTGCGGGTAGGATCTCTTAATATTAATGGGATGCGAGATGGGAGGAAAAATGTGATATTATCAGAAATGATAAAATTGAAGGAGTTAAGTGTTACTTTCCTACAAGAGACCCATAGTACTCATAGCAATGAAGTTGAATGGGGATTGTGGTGGAAAGGAGACTATGTTTTGAGTCATGGGACGAATCTAAGTGCCGGTGTAGCTACCCTTTTTTCCTCTTCTGTAAAAGTAAACATTCTATCAAAAAATGAAGTGGAGCCAGGAAGGTGTTTAATAGTGAAGGCTGAAATTTGTAATTTGACTTTTTTGTTTGTGAATATCTATGCTCCTAATGTTGGAGCGGATCGTTTAACTTTTTTTACAAGGTTAGAAAGAATAATAAGGGAAGAAAAAGATGATGTTTTTATTGTTGTTGGAGGAGACTGGAACTGTACTCTGGATTTTACACTAGACAGAAACAGGGAGGAGCCTCATGCAGGGTCAGCCTCCTGTTTAGCTGGTGTTGTACAAAAGTTACGTTTAGTAGATGTGTGGAGAGAACATAATCCCTTACAAAGCAATATACATGGGTGAGAGTTTGTAATGAAAATATTTCTGCCGCTCGTTTGGATCGTTTTTATTTGTCTTACAATATGAGAAATAGAGTTGTCAATGTAAATATCATTCCAAATGCTATTTCTGATCATAAATTCACTACAGTTGCCGTTGCTTTGGCAAAAAGCACACACAAAAGTTGTTATTGGCATTTTAATATAAAACTTTTGGAGGATAAACAATTTTGTGAAACTTTTAAATTTTTTTGGGAGACCTGGAAAACAGAAAAAAGTAATTTTGAAAGTGTGATACAGTGGTGGGAAGTCGGGAAAGTGCATATAAGAGATTTTTGCCAAAAATATGCATCTCATTCCTCTTTTGAATTAAAAAAAACTTTGGAGGGGCTAGAAAGAGAGATTTGTGTTATTGAAAAAAAAATGATGACTGATAATGATGCTGATAGTCTAAAGGATTTATGGACTGAAAAAAAAAATCAATTAAGCTCTATTTTAAATGAAAAAGTTAAAGGAGCTCTTATAAGAAGCCGCTTTATGACTTTAAAAGACTCTGATGCTCCTACTAACTATTTCTTTAATCTGGAGCGAAAAAAGAGGCAACAAAAGCAGATGTACTTGTTGAAGGATGACGACGGACATGTGACCTCAGATCCGCTGGAGATGCGCAGGCTTGCTGTGTCTTTTTACTCCAGTTTGTACTCTGCTGAAGGCTCAGATGAACACTGCAGGAATGAGCTGCTCAGGGATCTTCCTGTTCTGACTGAACAACACAAGGCTTCTCTAGAGACTGAGCTAACCTTTGATGAAGTCACTGCGGCCGTAAAGGGGCTCTCCTCAGGTCGCACCCCAGGGCTCGATGGTCTTCCTGGTGAATTCTATAAATTTTTTTGGGACATTATTGGTGAGGACTATTTTAAAATATTGCAAAAATGCTTTCTGGATGGTGTTCTTCCAACAAGTTGCCAACGTGCTGTTTTATCGTTGCTCCCAAAAAAGGGTGATTTGACACTTTTAAAGAACTGGAGACCAGTAGCGATTTTATGCACTGAATATAAGATATTCTCTAAATGTTTGGCCAATAGAATGAATTTGGTGCTACAAGAAATTGTGCATAAAGATCAATCATATTGTATAAAGAATAGATCCATTACAGATAATCTTCACCTAATAAGAGATATTTTTGATTTTACTCATTGTAATGATGAAAATGTGGGTTTGTTATCGTTGGATCAAGAAAAGGCTTTCGAGAGGGTTGACCATGTTTTTCTTTTTGAAACATTGAAGGCTTTTGGTTTTGGGGTTAGTTTTATTTCAAAAATTAAACTCTTATATACTGAGGCTAAATGTATGATTAAAATGGCTGGTGGTTTGAGTATCCCAATAAGTGTAGAAAGAGGTATCAGACAGGGTTGTCCTCTCTCAGGTCAACTGTACAGTATTGTAATCGAACCTTTTCTGTGTAAGTTGAGGAAAGAGTTAATGGGTCTAAAGGTTGACACTGTATTCTCTAATATTAAACTTTCCGCTTACGCTGATGATGTCACTGTTATAATACGGGAGCAAAATGACATTCGGATGCTTCAGGGGGCCTTAGAGTGTTATAGCAGAGCCTCCTCAGCAGTTGTAAATTGGGGTAAATGTGATGCTTTGTGGTGTGGAAAAGCTCTTAAAGGTCCGGTACTTCCTGGTGGCTTACAGTGGGGAAGAGCAGGCTTCAAATACTTAGGGGTTTTTATAGGGACAGAAGAGTACAAAAGAAAAAACTGGGAGGGCCTTGTGGAGAAAGTGTGTGCTCGGTTGTCTAACTGGAAATGGTTGCTACCCCAGCTATCCTACAGGGGGAGGGTACTGGTTTGTAACAATTTGGTTGCATCTTCTTTATGGCACAAGATGGCGATAATTGAGATGGTGAGAGAAATTCAGCGGCAACTGGTGGAGTTTTTCTGGACAGGACATCACTGGTTGAAGGCGGCAGTTCTTTATCTGCCTACACATGAAGGAGGCCAGGGGCTGATCGATGTCTCGTCTAGAATCAAGACCTTCAGAATCCAGACAGCACAGAGACTGCTCTATGGAGAAGAGGTGAGCTGGGCTGGAATCGCCTGTGCCCTCATGAGGAGAGCGGGAAACATGGGTCTAGATCGCCACCTTTTCCTTATGGATATTAACAAACTGGACCTTTCTGGACTGAGCTCTTTTTATCGATCGATTTTAAGATCATGGACACTTTTCAATTTTTCACGGAGTGGAAACGGGAAACAGAATTTATGGCTGACAGAAGAACCGCTATTTTTTAATCGTGAATTAGATGTGGAAATTTTTAAATCAGACACCCTTAGAAAAGCCATGTGGGAAGCGAAAATTGTAAAAATTGGACATTTAATAGAAAGACAAGAATGGATAACTGCTGAAAGTCTGGCTTTTAAACTGAGACTAAGATCAATCAGATGGGCACAGAAAGTGTTGGACCAGATTTTAGAGTCTCTGCCACAGGACTACAGACTGGCACTGGAAACCTTTGAAGAGGAGGTGGACACATGTGTATTTCCAGAGCTGAGTGTGTCTGCGGAGACAGGGACATGGCAAGAAAAGGAGGGTTGCTTGTTATCTTTTAAAACACCACAGCTTGTTCTGTTTCGAGATGCTGGAAAGAAAGACGTTTATACTTTGTGTGTTAAAATATGGCATCTCAAATCCCTGGAGAGTGTCAAAGAGTCGAAATGGCAGGAGATGTTTGGGCTGGGCGCTTCCCCTAAAGGTAGCTGGCGGTCCGTGTACAAACCCCCCCTTGAGAAGCGATCTGGAGATCTGCAGTGGAGAATTGTACACGGGATTATAGCTACGAACAGACACAGAGCACACTTTGACCCACAGGCAGGGAGGGGTTGTCCTGTGTGTGGAGAGGAGGAAACTGTTTTTCATTTGTTTTTAGAATGCGAAAGGCTTCAGGTACTTTTTAAAAGTTTGGAAGAGTGGTGTAATACTCTGGGGGAAGTTTTTACACCGATTTTTTTCATTTATGGACCAAAATATCGAAGTACTAGAAAGGAAGTTCATGTTTTGATCAATTTTCTATTTGGGCAAGCAAAATTGGCCATATGGATGTCACGGAAAAAGCTGTTGAGTGGTGATGTATCAGCTGATGTGGTGTCCATTTTAAAGGGTTTACTAAAATCTCGCATTAAAATTGAATTCACTTTCTATAAATCGGTCAGAGACATGGAAATGTTTATATATAAATGGGGAATAAATCAATGCATTTGTGATGTTGATAACGATGGCTGTTTGGAATTGTATATTTAAGTGTATCTGTGGTTGAAAAAGTTTTTTATTATCTAACCCTGGCAAATTTGTTAATATGAAAAAAAAAATTGTTTTAATAGTTTTTTGTAAATAAATAGACCTTTAAAAGTCAAAAGTCTCTCTCTCTCTCTCTCTCTCTCTCTCTCTCTCTCTCTCTCTCTCTCTCTCTCTCTCTCTCTCTCTCTCTCTCTCTCTCTCTCTCTCTCTCTCTCTCCCCCTCTCTCTCTCTCTCTCTCTCTCTCTCTCTCTCTCTCTCCCCCTCTCTCTCTCTCTCTCTCTCTCTCTCTCTCTCTCTCACTGTACGCATGCGTGAGCGTCTGAGCTGAACGAGTGTGGAGTGCGAGAGCGTTGGCCTGCGGGCTGTGTGAGTTTTTCTATCTTTTCTTTCTTTGGCAAAGTTGTTGGTGTATTTGTGGAGGTTTTGCTGGAGTTAGGGAGAGTAAAACGCTGTTGTTCAGCGTGTGCTGTCAGAGATGGCAGCGTCGGAGAGCGTACCGCTTGATAAGCTGACGCGTCGACATGGTTTTAAAGTTATCCCCGCGGAACGCTGCTCTATAGAGGACTGCAGCATATCAGTCGCTCAAGTTGTGGGATATAAGAGTATCTTGTCGGCATCTAGGATGAACAGTGCAGTTGTTTTTTTCCTAGATGACGTTAACAAGGTTAATGAAATAGTCGCTAGTGGAATTGTGTTGAATGACTCGTATACACCGGTAATGCCTTTGATGCAGCCGGCAAAAAAGATCCTGTTATCGAATGTTCCACCTTTTATAAAGGATGAAGTGATCCAAAGAGAACTGCTCAGGCACGGAAAAAATTGTTTCGCAGTTTAAAAAAATCAGCTTAAATTGCAAATCGGCGCAGTTGAAGCATGTTGTTTCTTTCCGGCGGCAGGTGTATATGATCCTGAACAATGACAGTGCGGAGTTGAATCTCGCAATAAAGTTGAGAATTGATGATTTTGACTATGTGATTTATGCTACATCAGAGACAATGAAGTGTTTTAAATGTGGACAAGGAGGACATCTTGCTCGTGTGTGTCCTGAGAATGTGGAACATGATGCAGTACAGAATAATATTGAAGGTGAGGGACAGAAAGATAATGTGGAGAATGGAAATCAGGAAAAAGGAGGGGAAGTGATTGAGAATGGTGAACCAACTAATCAAAAAGAAATTGTAAATGGGAGTAATGAGGAAGAAGGAGAGGGGGAAATTGAAAAAGTAAATGAAGCTGCTGGTCCTTATGTGAATGCAGAAGTCTCAGGAGACATTGATATGGTGGAGGATGACAGTCTGTTTAAAACACCGAATTTAAAGAGAAAAACAAGTGGAAAGAGTAGAGGAAAAAAAGTTAGGAAAGAGCAGGTTCAAGAAGAACAGGCAAAGGAAACGATGGTTCAAGAAACCATGTCTGACAGTGAGCACAGTAATTCAGATGATTCTGTAGCAGAAAGTGAGTGTGAATCCGTAAGTTCAGTTGACTCAGTCGCTCAAAGAAGAGCTGGGAGGAGTGCGTACACCCTAGAAAAAATTAAATCTTTTTTGCAGAACACAAAAGGCATGAAGGGAGTTCAAGTGCAAGAGTTTTTTCCTGATTCTAAAATGTTCATAGAGGCTGCAAGGATGTCAATGAGAGAAATTGGGTTGGGGGGTCTCACAGAACAGGAAGTATATAGGTTAAAGAAAATTGTTCAAAAGGTGAGATCCAACAGGTTAAATGATGAAAAGGAAGTGTTATAATTTTTCTTTTTTCTTTGTCAATTTCTTGTTTTTGTTTTGCACAGTTTCCTTTTTTTCTCATTTATTTATGAGTAATCTAAGACTGGGCAGCCTGAACATGAACGGTGCAAGGGATTTTAGGAAAAGAGCATTACTTTATGAGTTGATAAGACAAAAAAAGATTGATGTTATGTTTCTTCAAGAAACACATAGCGATATAAAAAATGAAAGTGAATGGATGATGGAATGGGAAGGAAATGTGATACTGAGTCATAAGACTACCACTAGTGGAGGTGTAGCAATTCTACTAAGAAATAATATAAATCCAGTCTCATGTGAAGTAGAGCATGTAGTCGGGGGACACTTGTTGAAAGTACGGCTCGAGTTTGAGCATTTTACTGTTGTATTTATAAATGTGTATGCCCCAGTGTTTGGAAGTGAAAGAGTGTTGTTTTTAAACAAAGCTAGAGATATTATAAAGGTTTCTAAATCTGAAGAGTTTTTATTTCTAGGGGGTGATTTTAATTGTACAGAAGATGATACAATTGATAGAAATCACAAAGAACCTCATATGCCTTCACAGTGTGTTTTAAAACAAATTCTGAAAGAATGTGAATTGTATGACATTTGGAGGGTTTTAAATAAAACACAGAGGCAGTACACTTGGGCACAAGTGAGGGAACAGTATGTGACAATGGCCAGATTAGACAGGTGGTATTGTTTTAAACATCATTTTAATATTGTCAAACAATGTGCAATTTCTCCTGTAGGATTCTCAGATCATGGTTTAGTCAGCTGTAATGTTTTTATCAACACAACAACAACAACAACCTTTATTTATAAAGCACATTTAACACAATACAAATTGATCCAAAGTGCTGTACATAGTGCATAGCTGAACTACGCTACAAAAAACAATTACAAGTTTACAAAAGCTAAAGAATAAAAATGTGTTTTCAAAGTAGATTTAAAAATATCCAATGAAGGAGCAGACCTCACATGATAAGGAAGAGCATTCCAAAGCTTAGGCCCAGCGACAGAAAAAGCCCGATCACCTTTTAATTTGTAGCGACATCGTGGCACATTTAAAAGCAGGTGATTTGACGATCTAAGTGCCCTAGCAGGACAGTATGGCACAATAAGATCACAAATGTACCTTGGTGCACAGCCAGACAACGCCTTATATACAAACATAAGGATCTTAAAATCAACTCTAAACTTAATGGGAAGCCAGTGAAGGGATGCCAAAACAGGAGAAATATGATCCCTCTTTTTAGACCCAGTCAAAAGTCTTGCAGCCGCATTTTGAACAATTTGTAATCGCGATAGTGTAGATTGAGGAAGACCACAATAAAGAGAGTTGCAATAGTCTAATCGTGATGTTACAAATGCATGAATTGCAACTTCTAAATCTTTACTTGAGAGAACATTCTTCAACTTTGCAAGTGATCTTAAATGGAAAAAGCTTCCTCTAATAACAGCACTAATTTGTTTGTCGAAAAATAGTGAAGAGTCAAAGATCACTCCAAGGTTTTTGACTTGTTTGCATACTTTTGTTGAGAGAGGACCTAACTGGGCTTTCAGAGCAGTAGTGGAATCTGCCGGACAACCCAGAAGTAAAACCTCTGTTTTATCCTCATTTAACTGCAGAAAATTATTTGTCATCCACCTCTTAATATCATCTACACATTCCAATAACACATCAAATGAAGCAGTGTTGTCAAGCCTTACTGGAAGGTAAAGCTGAGAATCATCTGCATAGCAGTGATATGAAATGTTATACTTCTGAAAAATGAGGGCCAAGGGGAGCATATAAAGGGAAAACAATAAAGGTCCCAAAATAGATCCCTGGGGCACACCAAATAAAACAGGCGCAGATGATGAGGAATAATTTCCTAAATTGACAGAAAAAGTCCTCTTTTCGAGGTAGGAAGCAAACCATTGTAATACAGTGCCCCTGACACCCACCATATGTTCTAGCCGTTCAAGAAGAATGTTGTGGTCGATGGTATCAAATGCAGCACTCAGGTCTAACAAAACCAGCACAACACAAGAGCCTGAATCTAAAGCAAGCAAGATATCATTCGTTACCTCAACAAAGCTGACTCAGTGCTATGTAATGACCTAAAGCCAGATTGGAACATGTCCAAAATATTAAAAGAATTCAAATAAAACTGGAGCTGTGAAAAAACGACTTTCTCTAAAAGCTTAGAGATAAAAGGCAGTTTAGAGATCGGTCGATAATTACTGCACATTTCTGGATCAAGTTGAGGTTTTTTCAACATTGGATGCACAATTGCATGTTTGAAACTAGCTGGAACGACACCTTTGGCTAAAGAGCTGTTTATGATAGCAGTTACCATCTGACTAATGGTAGAAAAAACATCCTTAAAAAGACGAGCCGGGATAATATCCAATTTAGAACCAGAACACTTCATAGTAGAGACTATATCAGCTAGCTGAGTTGGAGAGACAGGTTTAAAGTTTGACAAGCAACTCATAGGACAGGGCAGTTGTAAATGACATGGCTCAGAGGGAAGAATGGAACTTCTAATATCATCAATTTTTTGAGTGAAATGTTTTAAAAAATCTTCACAAAGCTCAAAAGAGGCCTCAGATAAAATATTCGTAGTCGGGTTTAAAATGGAGTCAATCGTATCAAACAGGACTTTTGGTCGCTTTGCGTTATCAGAAATTAATTGAGAAAAGAAATTCGATTTTGCCGCCTTTACTGCTGTTTGATAGTTGAACAGACTTGATTTTAAAATGTCAAAAGAAACCTGTAGCCTATCTTTTTTCCACTTTCGCTCCGCTTTTCGACACTCTTGTCTGACAGCGCGGGTGACATCATTTAACCACGGCTGACCAACAACCTTCATCTTTTTACACTTAAGCGGAGCAACGGCATCCATAGATAAAGAGGATGCTTTATAAAATATCTCAGTCAAGCATTCAGTATCTGTTTCATTCAGAAAATTAAAATGTGAAGAAAAATGTTCAGAAAACAAATTTGCAGTGTTTGAATGAATAGCTCGAGAGAGACATGAAGGCTGAGGGCAACTAGAAGACGGGAGAAAGCACACCGATTCAAACAAAATAGGAAAATGGTCAGACACACATGCATCAATAACCTCCAGATTTGAAATCAAAAAACCACGAGACAGTACCAAATCTAGTGTGTGACCCAAATTGTGAGTTGGACCACATACAGATTGTACAAAGTTCAAAGACTCTATAATAGTTACAAATTCTTTGACCAACGTTTTAGAAGGGCAGCAGAGATGAATGTTAAAATCCCCTAGAATCAATAGTCTATCAGCTCGAGTCACCAGATCAGAGAGAAAATCAGAAAATTGTTGAATAAAACCCTTATTGCATTTAGGAGGTCTGTAAATCAGAGCACATAGCATAGGACCATTTAAATCAACCTTCAATAACTGGACTTCAAAACTGGAAAAGGTGTCCGTAGGCACAGACTTACATTTAAAAGAGTTTTTAAAAATTGTTGCAACTCCACCACCATGTCCAGAGGCCCGTGGAGAACTGAAAAAAGCACATTCAGGAGGAGCAATCTCGGCAAGAGGCATCAAGTCACCCTGTTTTAACCAGGTCTCGGTCACAAATAAAAAATCTAAGAAGTAAGATGTAAACAAGTCATTTAAATAAAAGATTTGTTCGATATTGACCTGGCATTCACTAAGGCCATCTTTACAGTAGCAGGGCAATCAGATTGCCGAGAGCTGAGAGGTGCGTGTTTGAGCAAACTAATGTTTGCAAGATTGACACTCCGACTCTTACCATTTGATCTGATGGAAGAGCGGCGATGTGGCGACCAGATGACCGGAATGGGATAATTATCCTGAGAGTGAGACACGGTCGAAGTCCTCAAAAGGGGGTCACTGCGAGATCCACGATGGATGTATCTGTGGCGGCGTGTAATTCCCAAAGCGGCGCAGCGGTTGTAAATTCCACCGGAGAGACGGCATGATGAATTTAGTCTTTGTAAATCCACCGAAGAGTATTTAAGCACCATATTTGGAGAATTATCCACACCAGGATCGAAAAACAGACCCCACTTTAAAGAACAAACAGTCATACTCCAGCACACCAGTGTGCAGATGATATAACACCACATTTCAATCTGGATTTACTCCTCCACGTTCAAGTTCACCAAGCGAGTCTCAAATTAGATCCACGCAATCCGACTCATTCAACCATAGCAAGTGACGAAGGAATACCCAACAATAATCAGGTGAGATCTCCTCGATCAAAAGGGCATAAAATATCCTCAAGATTAAGCTAAATGTTTTTAAAATAAAACAATAAAATAATAAAACCGGAGAGCAGCGGCAGCCAAACACGCCAGCGTTCGCTCAAACCGGAAACCGGAAACCGGAAAAACCGGTTTCCGAACCGGAAACCTTATCACTAATGTAAAGCCAAGAAGTGCTTATTGGCATTTTAATACGGTCTTATTGCAAGATACATTTTTTTGTGAGGTGTTTGGTCATTTTTGGCAACAGTTTAAGAATAAGAAGTCATCCTTTGATTCTTTGCAACAATGGTGGGAGTTTGCAAAAATACAGATACAGCAACTGTGCCGTATGTATACTTTCAATGCTTCGAGAGACATTTCCCGATCTCTGAAAGATCTAGAGAAAGAGATAATTGAAACGCAAAATTTAATGGATTCTGTTAGAGACAGAGAATGTGTCAAAGTTTTAAAGGATAAAAAGAAAATGTTAGATGATTTGTTGGGGGTTTAAAGCACAGGGTGCTCTGGTACGCTCGCGGTTTCAGAGCGTAGCACAGATGGATGGCCCAACCAGTTTCTTTTTTGGACTTGAAAAGAAAAATGGCCAAAATAGAAACATGCATTCGTTGTTATCTGAATCAGGCACAGAAATAATAGAGGCTAAGGAAATAAGAAAAAGAGCGGTATGTTTTTATTCAGAGTTATATAAGAGTGGTCACGTGGAGGTGAAGGATATAGCCAGCAAGTTTTATGTGAGTCTGCCTAAAGTTTCGGATGAAGCAAACACAGAGCTTGAAAAACCTTTTACGAAAGGTGAGCTGTATAACGCCCTAAAGAGTATGGAGTGCGGAAAAGCTCCAGGGATCGACGGAATTCCTGTCGAGTTTTATAAGTCACTCTGGGCAGTTTTGGGTGATGATCTTCTGGAGGTGATCAATGACAGCTTGACCAGAGGGTCGCTGCCGACAAGCTGCCGGAGAGCAGTGATCACCCTGCTACCGAAAAAAGGAGACCTCAGAGACATAAAGAACTGGCGACCTGTGTCACTCTTATGCTCTGATATAAAAATCCTATCTAAAGCCTTAGCAGTTAGGTTGAGAGAAGTAATTGGTGGGGTCATACATACAGACCAGACATACTGTGTTCCCAATAGATCGATCTTTGACAACATTCATTTAATTAGAGATATTTTTAGCGTCTCTGGATCATTGGGTTTAGATTTTGGCCTTATTTCCTTAGACCAGGAAAAAGCCTTTGACCGGGTTGAGCATAAGTACCTCTGGAAGACTCTGAGTGAGTTTGGTTTCAGCCCGGTTTTTATCAAAATGATTGGGGTGTTGTATGCAAACATTGAGAGTATACTCAAAATTAATGGAGGGTTGAGTGCTCCTTTTAAAGTTACAAGAGGTATCAGACAAGGGTGTGCACTGTCTGGCATGTTGTATGCGTTAGCCATTGAACCTCTGTTGTTAAGAATTAAAGCAAACATTGATGGATGGAGTATACCGCAATCTGAGTGTAAGATTAAGTTATCAGCATATGCTGATGATATTGTGGTTATGATAAAAAATCAAGAAGAAGTAAACACTTTACAGGTAATTTTAAAAGAGTTTGGTCAATTGTCTTCAGCTAAAGTAAACTGGTGTAAGAGTGAAGCCATAGTAGTTGGAAAGTGGGAAGGTAGATGCCTTCCTAAACTACCGGGTGGACTTGAGTGGAAGAAAAGTGGTTTTAAATATCTGGGTGTTTATCTTGGTGATGATACAATGTTGCAAAAAAACTGGGAAGGGGTTTTGGAAAAAACAAAAGGACGTCTGGAAAAATGGAGATGGTTGTGGCCAAAAATGTCCTTTAGAGGACGTGTGACAATTATTAATAATCTGGTGGCTTCAATGTTTTGGCATCGGTTGGCATGTACTGACCCGCCAAGTGGACTTCTCGCAAAACTGCAGGCTGTAATAGTGGACTTTTTCTGGACTAAACTTCACTGGATCCCGCAGAGTGTACTCTATCTTCCTAGAGAGGAAGGGGGGCAAGGACTGATACACCTGGTCAGCAGAGGAGCAACCTTTCGCTTACAGTTCATTCAAAGACTTTTAACAGGTCCAGAAGATCTGGCTTGGAGAAATGTTGCTGGATCTATTTTAAGACGAGCTGGAGGTCTGGGTTTGGACTCTACTTTGTTTTTAATGGATTCTAACAAGATTCAACTGAATGGCTGACACCTTTTTATAAGGGGATTTTTAGAGTGTGGAGCTTTTTTAAAAAGAGAAGAGAGGTTTCTGAGTCGTCTTTATTTTGGTTATTAGAAGAACCGACTGTGTTTGGAGCCAGGTTGGATGTATCTAATGAAATTGCATGTGGGTTTGAAAATGTAATGTGTGTGTCAAAAAAGGTTAAATTGTGTGATCTGATAGCTGCGGGGGGGACTGAGTTAAATGATGCACAAGGGGTAGCCTCTGGTCTAAAATTAAAGTCTGAAAGATTGGCAAGAAAATTGTTGGAGGTTTTAAAACAGAGACTTACGATGGAAGAAAAATCTCTACTTGTGAGCTATGGGGAAGGGAAGGTTTCCCCAAACAATAAAGATCCTTTTCCTGAAATTTTCTTTACTCCTGATCTTAAAGGAGCTAATGGGCGGATGTTGGAGAACCTGGAAGATTTAAGTATTCATGAGGCTGACCGTAAGAAAGTATATCGGAGCTGTGTTAAAGTTTTAAATAAGAAAACCTTAAATGGAAGAGTAGACACTGTTTGGAGAGACAAATTTGGCTTGGATCAGAGTGTAAAGCCTGTGTGGAGAGCATTGTATAAACCCCTTTGGGGAAAAGAGTGGGGGATCTTCAATGGAGGATTTTACACGGGGCAGTTGCTGTCAATGCTTTTATAAGTGTTATTAATCCTAATGTGTCTAATGGGTGTCCTTTCTGTAAAAAAAGGGAGACAATCTTTCATTGTTTTATGGAGTGTTCAAGGCTGGGTTGTCTTTTTGATTTTCTTGAATTGTTGTTTAACAAGTTAAATGAAGGTTTTACTGTTCAGAGTTTTATTTTTGGTTATCGGTATGTAGCAAAAAATAGAATAAAATGTCAATTTTTAAACTTCATTATAGGGGAAGCAAAAATGGCAATATATTTAAGCAGGAAAAACAAAATTGAAGGGTCAGAAGGATGTGAAGTTGTGTCTATTTTAAAAAATAGGATAAAATCAAGAGTGTGGATTGATTTTAAATTCTATAAGATGATGAAGGACTTGACGTTTTTTTCAAATCAGTGGTGTTATAATGATGCAGTTTGTTTTGTTGTAGATGATCTTTTATTTTTCTCTTGTGTGTTACAATAAGTATCACTAATGTGATGTATATTGTTGTGGCTATATTTATTGGAATTATGTTGTAATGTATGAGAATTGTAAAATAAATGTGTTGTTAAAATTCAAAATTTCTCTCCCTCTCTCTCTCTCTCTCTCTTCTCTCTCTCTCTCTCTCTCTCTCTCTCTCTCTCTCCTCTCTCTCTCTCTCTCTCTCTCTCTCAATTCAATTCAATTCAATTCAATTCAAATTGCTTTATTGGCATGACTGTACATATTACAATATTGCCAAAGCTTGGAACACATATGATTATAAAGACATAAAAAATAATAAAATATTATAACATAACTTAGCTTAAATTTAAATGTACAAAATAAAACAAGTGTACAAATTAAATGTAGCAGATTAGATTATCTGTGAACATTCGATACCACAGTCTTTTAACATACATAAACACACACACACCCACACACACACAAATACACATTACTGAGGTCACTGTGGTGGGCAGTAGTTAAACACACTGAGGTCATACACACACACACACACACACACACACACACACACACACACACACACACACACACGTTCTCTCAGGCTGTGGCACGCATACACGTATCTGGCAGCGAGTGTTGCGGTCTGTCCCTCTCCTAGTAGGATCTTTATCTGCTCTACTTCAGTCATGGCTGTAAAGTTGTGTATTAAGTGATTGAGTTTATTAAAGTAGAGGTCTCTGACTGAGCTGTATTTGTGACAGTGAAGGAGGAAGTGTGTCTCTGTCTCGATCTCTCCTGTCCTACACTGAACACACACCCTCTGCTCTCGGGGTAACCAGCTCTTCCGGTGTCTGCACACACACACACACACACACACACACACACACACACACCCTCTGCTCTCGGGGTAACCAGCTCTTCCGGTGTCTGCCGGTCTCGATGGCCAGGTTATGTTCACTCAGCCTGTACTTGCTCAGGATCTCACACACACACACACACACACACACACACACACACACACACACACACACACACACACACACACACACACACACACACACACACACACACACACACACACACACACACACACACACACACACACACACACACACACACACACACACACACACACACTCAG
>JAZAVI010000100.1:342500-352500 GCA_036326025.1 Chrosomus eos | reverse complement strand
TAAAACAGAAATAAAAGCATTTACAGCAATAATGCCATGCAAAATCCTCCATTGTAGATCTCCATCTCTTTTAGCTAACGGTGGCTTGTACAGCGCTCTCCACTCTGGCCTGACATTATCACTCATCTGAAACACAGTACGCCATGGCGTGTCAACTCTTCCATGTAGTCCCTTTTTGTTAAAAGATTTTACGCAAGCTTTATACCATTTTTTCCCATTACTTTCATGCAAATCTATATCTGTCAACTTTTCAGATTCTAAAAACACTCCTGTACATTCACCTAAATTTGGTGAAAGAAGCAGATTTGGAAATCTGTCTCTCTCATCAGGGATAACTTCCCCTTTACAGTAACCTTGAAGCATTTTTGTTTCTTCTGTTGTAAAAGCAGATTGCAATTTATGTAACGCTTGTGCAACAATTCGCATGGACTTAACTCCCAACAAAACAGCTAAATCTTCAACTTTTTCAAAACTTGAGCCGGCCACATTGATTAAACACTCAAGTGTTGTGATCTTGGATTTAATAAAATGTCCAAACGTGACCCATAAATCAGAGGTTCTTTCAACAGCCAAAACAAGGAGGATGTAGACTCAATTCTTTTAACATGAAAAATATCCCACACTTTAAAAAGATTCTTGTAGAACCCCGGCATTTTGGATGTGTTGACTTTATTAGGGTTTAACAAGAACAACGACTTGTCCAAACCCAGTCCTTCAGCAGTCTTTAAAATCGTACTGGCCACCGGCCTCCAGCTTAAGTCCTCTGGACCAGTGAGAAATCGCTGTACAAATTGTAGCCGAAACGCTGCAGTCCTACTCTGCAAGTGTACAAGTCCTTGTCCTCCTTCTTCTTTTGGTAAATATAAAACATTATGAGGTATCCAATGCATTTTTTCCCAAAAAAAATCTACCAACAGAGACTGAATTTTTGAAAGCACACATGCAGGTGGATCAACACAAGCCAGTCGATGCCACAAGGAAGAGGCCACCAAATAATTAATAATCAGAGTACGTCCTCTGTATGATAAACTTTTCACAATCCATTTCCATTTCATCAGACGACCTTTAATCTTTTCAATTATTTCCTCCCAGTTTTTTTGAACAATCATTTCATCCCCTAAAAACACTCCTAAATATCTCAAGCCATCTTTTTTCCAACTTAACTCATTTGGGAGTGTTGGTACCCCTCTTTCCCATTTTCCTATTAACACTGCTTCGCTTTTACCCCAATTAACTCTTGCTGAAGAGATGGTTCCAAAATCTCTCAATGTTTTTAGTAATAAATCTACATCATTTTGTTTGTTAAGTATAATGACAACATCGTCAGCGTATGCTGATAAACATAAAGTGCTGTTACAGGCTTGTAAAGACACGCCTTCTAAAACCCTTCTCAATTTACTTAAAAGTGGTTCTATTGCGTGTACAGTATTCCTGACAGAGAACACCCCTGTCTTACCCCACGACACACTTTAAATGGAGCGCATAAGCCACCGTTAACCTTCAGTAGACTCTCAATGTCATTGTACAGAATTTTAATATAACCTATAAAATCAGAACTAAAACCAAATGCTTGCAAAGTTTTCCACAGATAATCGTGTTCTACACGATCGAACGCTTTTTCCTGATCTAAGGAAATCAAACCCATATCTACACCCACTATTTTTGAAACATCAAATACATCTCTTATTAAATGGATATTATCAAAAATTGATCTTCCGGGTACACAGTAAGACTGACCAGAGTGGATTACCTCCTCCAAAACTCTTCCTAGTCTAGTAGCTAAAACTTTTGAGAGCAATTTATAGTCATAGCACAACAAAGACACAGGTCGCCAGTTTTTTATGTCTCTCACATCACCTTTTTTTGGCAGAAGAGTAAGGACCGCTCTTCTGCAGCTCAGCGGCAGAAGTCCTCCGACTAGACTGCCACTGAGAACCGCCAGCAGATCCTCCCCGACCACAGGCCAAAAGGCTTTATAGAACTCCACTGGGATTCCGTCTATCCCAGGAGCCTTGCCGTTCTCCATACTCTGGAGGGCTTCGTACAGTTCACCCAGGCTTATAGCTCTCTTGAGCTCTGCATTGGACTCTTCAGAGACCTTGGGTAGCTCTTCATAAAAACATTGTTCAACAACGCTATCTTCCTTGTGTTCACAACTATAAAGCTTTTCATAAAAACTGTTTGCTCTTTTCCGAATTTCTCTAGGGTCTGATTCAAGAGAGCCGGTCTCAGAAAATAAAGAATGTATAAAACGTTTCTGACCGTTCTTTTTTTCTAGACTAAAGAAAAATTTGGACGGTACATCCATCTGGTCTATATCTTTAAAACGTGACCGAACAAGCGCCCCCTGTGCCTTCACTTTTTGTATGTCGGACAAAACGGATTTCTTTAAAAAAAAGGGACTCGATGTGTGTTTGATTTCCACTTAACTCTGCCACTTCTTGGAATTTCAGAATTTCATCTTCTAAAACTTTTATGGATTTAATTATATCTTTCGTGACATTGTGAGTGTACTGTTGACATAGTTGTTTGATTTGTACTTTACCAAACTCCCACCATTTTTCTAAAGACTGAAACTCAGTTTTTTCCTTCTTAAAGTTTTCCCAAAAAAATATAAATGTTTCTCTAAAATGTGCATCACTCAATAAATTTGTGTTAAAGTGCCAGTAAGCACTTCTCGGCTTGACAGAGTGTAAAGTTACTGTACATATAACAGGACTGTGATCTGAAAAACCAACTGGGATTATAAAACAATTTTTAAAAGTACTAAGATGATGTTTAAAAACATAGAATCTATCTAGTCTAGCCAATGACAGCCTCTTATCACGCGCATGTACCCATGTGTACTGTTTTACATTCCCATTTAGACTCCTCCAGACGTCACATAAATCATTTGTTTCGATCAACTGGATAAGTCGCTTACGAGAAAGCAAATGTGGCTCTACATGATTTCTGTCCATGCTACTTTCTACACAGTTAAAGTCTCCACCTAAAAATAAATGCTCCTCGCTACTACATTTTTCCAACGTTTCAGAAAGAGTATGTAAAAACACCATTCTTTCTGCTGGTAGAGTTGGAGCGTATGCACATATAAAAACAAAAATGTGGTTCTCAACCTGGCTCGAATCTTTAGCAATCTACCGTTCACAACCTCTTCCGTCTCAATAGTAGAGGGACTAAAACTATTGGCAAATAAAATAGCTACACCACCACTAAGTGAGGATTTGTGACTAAAAAAAGAGAGACCTTTAAATTCTTTCGCCCATTCATCAGCATTTGTTATATCGCTATGTGTTTCTTGCAAAAATAAAACATCTAGTTGTTTCTGACTCATAGTATTATGTATTTGTATATGTTTTATGCATTCTCTTGCTCCATTCACATTTAAGGATGCAACGCGAAAGTCACCCATGTGAAAGTTATAAAAAAATAAACTTAGGTCATTGAGAAAAAAACAGCCAAGAAGGGCCAAAAAATTCATCCAATTTACTGCCATTAATTACTCAATTGTTGTTGGAGTTTTGTCACAAATTTTTTCAACCTATAGACTTCTTTATTTGTGAAACCTCCCTCAGCCATGAAAGCTCTCGAATTTTCCGCAAAACGCTTTGTGTCTGGAAAATAATCAGCAACCTGTACCCCCCTCGAGTTTTTTGACATTTTTAAGAACTTCTTGATTTCCTCAGTATCATAATCTCGACACGTCCACTCATTCTGGGAACAACTAGAAGCACCAGAATCAGAGACGTCACTCTCATTACCAACATCGTCATCAGACTCCTTTTCATTTTCTGTTTTTTTAGCTTGTTTTGATTCAGAAACCTTGTCATTCTTTTTCCTCTTTAACGGTGTTTTAAAAACTGCCTGATCTAGATCCATCATTAAGCTATCACTTATGGTGACACTCTCTGAAGGAGACTTTGATTCAGACACTACAGTAGTAACATGCGAAATATCCATGCTCTCATCAGCCTTGGGCTCACCTTTATCAACTACAACTGCATCAACTAAAGCGTTCTCCTCGTTATTCCCAGCTATGGCTTGATTTTCATGAGGTATTGTTTTTAGTTAGACGACTAGTGGATGGTCTGGGATCAGCTTGGGTTAAATCAAGAACATTATCTGCTGTATTCCTGGCTTGCGCACCAGCTTCACCTGAGACACCTTGTGTATTTGTACCATTACTGTCCGGACAAGCCCGCACTAAATGCCCAGTTTTGCCACAGCCAAAACACTTCATCACATCAGTGCTTACAAAGACAGTGTAATCAAAGTCATCAACTTTGAGTTTCAAATTCAGGTTGAGGTCAGTTCGATTATCCTTTAGGATCATATAAGTAAATCTCCTGAAAGATACCACATGTTTAATCAAGTCTGATTTGCTACCCAGAACGATCTTTTTTATGGGACTGACTATCTTTCCAAACCGTGACAGCTCTTTTATTAGCATCTCGTCTTTCACGAATGGTGGAATGTTAGACAGAGTGACTTTTTTCGCGGGTGTGGAAAGGGGAAGCACTGGGGTAAACAAACCACCGATCACTACACCTCTTTCCACTACTTCGTTCGCTTTGTCAACAGAATTTAAAAACAAAACCATTGCGTTGTTCATCCTAGATGCCGCTAAAATACACTCATGGCCAACAACATTTCCAACGGCAAGAATGCACTCCTCCACATTCACCGCGGACACCACTTTCACTCCGTGACGCCGCGTGAGAGAGTCTAAACAAGTGTTTTTGTTTTGTTTGTAGAGAGAGAGAGAGAGAGAGAGAGAGAGAGAGAGAGAGAGAGAGAGAGAGAGAGAGAGAAAGAGAGAGAGAGAGAGAGAGAGAGAGAGAGAGAGAGGCTTAACAATACCTTTATTTATACATTTCTACTTTACAATTATAAACAATATCGCCACTATAAATACATGTGTACTCTTATTATAAAACCTCCTTTCAAAAAAATTAAAATTTTAAAACAAACTGATCCTCATGTAACATACATAACACTTCATCGACACACCATAAATCACAAAAACCAAATAAATTATTTGTCAACCTATAATACGCAAATTCAATTTTTAGCCTCCCTGCTACAAGTCGCTTGCACATTTCTTCTGGATCTGTAGTTGCCAATTGTAACCCTTTATTTTTTCGTGTTTTCCACACTGCCAGTTTAGCCGTTCCAATCAGGTAATTTAATAAACACATTTTTTTCCTTTTTGAAAATGTATATTTAATTCCTCCAATAAACACCCTATCCGAAAAAACCTCATCAAATTTGTCAAACCAGCTCCCGAGCAATTTAAAAATACCTTTTAATCTCTCACACTTTAAAAACAAATGCTCTATATCCTCTTTTTCCCCACAGAATCGACATTCCCCCTTTACTGCTGTGTTCAGGTGTGCCACATGTCCGTCTGTTGCTATCGCCCCATATATAATCCTCCACTGTAGATCTCCGGACCGCTTCTCTACAGGAGGCTTATAAAGGGCTCTCCACCTGTCTCGTATCAGGAAGTCTGGCCTCAACAAATCTGGCCACCTTGAAGCCTTCTGTTTTCTCAAAGAGTCCTGGTGGCTTGCCTTTACTGTGATGTTGTATATTTCCTTCTTTGTCGTACTTTTAAAGGAACAAAACTGAGGCTTCCCAGAGGATAAAATGGCGTCCACCACTTCTTCTTCATCCTCCTTTATTGCTGAAGAAATTACCAGTTCTGGAAATTGCACATTATTCCCCGTGTTCTGGATATTCTCATGTCTTTGTGCAATAAATCTTCTGTATCCACTTGGTAATGCGTTGTAAATTTCTTCCTTTAGTTTTGACACCAGACGTATAGATCTCAGACCTGTTACTTCTTTAAGTTCATCAATCGATTTCCATCCTCCGTCATTCAACAAATGTTCCAGCTTTACAATTCCATTCCTTATTAAACACTGTCGTACAGTCACAGAAGACAGTATTCTGGTTTGAATCAATGGATTAAAAAAGAGTGGTTCCTCCGGTGCCCAAAGTTCTAGATTGTCCATATTCCGTTCTGTTCTTATAACAGTTTTCCATGTTTGCAACATAGCTCTATAAAAAACAGTGAGCTCAGACAAGTTCATCTCTTCAAGCTTCATTAAAAATAGCTGTTTATCAAGTCCAAGACCACCAACTCTCCTCATGATCGCACTTGCAGTTTTTCCCCAAAGCACATCTTTGTCATACAGAAATCTCTGTGCAGCTTGTATCCTGAAAGCACGGATTCTATTCCTGACATCCACCAGTCCTTGACCGCCTTCTTGTACTGGTAGGTATAATACTGCAGCACGCAACCAATGTTGTCCATCCCAGAAAAAGTTCACTATTGTCCTCTGTATACTGGAGATCAACTCCTCTGGTGGCTCCATGACCATAGTCCTGTGCCACAGAATAGAAGCAGCCAGATTGTTTACTACCAGAACCCTTCCTCGATATGACAATTGTGGTAATAGCCATCGCCACTTCGACAATCGGGCAAACACCTTTTCTATCAAACCCTCCCAGTTTTTCTTTTGAAAATGTTCATTTCCTAAAAAAACTCCTAAAATCTTTAATCCATCTTTTCTCCATTGCAACCCTCCTGGAAGTTGTGGAAAATTTTTCAAATTACCAATCATAAAACCCTCACTTTTTGTCCAATTGACCTTAGCAGAGGAGGCTTTTTCATATAATTCAATATTTTTTGTTAAAATTTCAATATCTTCTTTTTCTGTAATAAAAACTGTAATGTCGTCTGCATAAGCTGATAAAACCACCTTAGAATGACCATTAACATGTGGGATTACAGTGCCATTTAAATTCCTCCTCAACCTACATAATAATGTTTCAATAATTAGGCTATATAATTGTCCAGAAATTGGACAACCTTGCCTTATGCCTCTTGTCACTTGTATTGGAGCACTTAAACCACCTCCTACTTTCACCATCACAAACACATTAGAATACAACAGCTTAATATATGAAATAAAAACATCGCCAAATCCATAACCCTTTAACACTTTAAATAGATATTCATGATCAACTCGATCAAACGCTTTTTCTTGATCCAATGACAACACTCCTATATCATTCTTAATCTCTTGATTGAATTCAATTATATCCCTCACTAAAAAAAGACTATCTATAATGGATCTCTTAGGAATGCAATATGTTTGATCATTTTTGATCAACAAATCTAGACAGTGTTTGAGTCTATTTGCCAGACACTTCGAAACAATCTTATAGTCCAGACACAACAGAGATACTGGTCTCCAGTTTTTTAGCAGTCCAAGTTCTCCTTTTTTTGGAAGCAATGACAAAACTGCTCGACGACAACTTATTGGAAGTGAGTTCTTTTTTATACATTCTAATATTACTTCATATAAATCTGGTCCTATTAGGTCCCAGAATTGTTGATAAAACTCCGCCGGTAATCCATCGATTCCAGGCGATCTACCTCTAGAAAGTTGCCTCATAGCCTCTGTGAACTCTTGAAAGGTGATTAAATCGTCCAGCTCTTGTTTCTGTTTTTCTCCAAGCTGAGGTAACTCTTTAAGCAAGTCTTCAGTACAGTCAATGTCACAACTCTCAGCTGTATATAATTGTTTATAAAAGTCTCCTGCCAGTCTCCTCATTTCTGTAGGATCTGATGTAACTGATCCGTCCGAACGACGAAGATGGCACATCATCTTTTGTTGGACATGTTTTCTTTCAAGGTTAAAAAAGAAAGCACTTGGAGCATCCATTTCTTTTATGGAACAGTATCTTGATCTTATCAATGCTCCTTTTGCTTGCTCATGTAAGAGTAAGCTCAGCTCTTGTCTTTTCCTATTTAACACATTACACTGTACATCATTATTATTTACAACTTGTCTTTCAATGAACTCCATGTCACTTTGTAAAGCTTTCACTGTTGCTTTCAATATAGTTGATGAGTGGAAAGCATAATTTTGACAAAACATTTTTATATTTGTCTTGCCCACATCCCACCATTGGCTTAGGTTTTCAAATGAATTTTTCTTCAATCTCCAAATATCCCAGAAAAATGTAAATTTTTCACAAAAAGAGACATCCTGTAATAACTTAATGTTAAAAATCCAGTAATAATTAGATCTGGGTGTCTTCTTCAAATTAACATCTAAAATGACCATATGATGGTCTGAGAAACCATTGGGTCTAATAAAAGTATTCATCACCTTATTGTTCCATGTCTTTTTTAAATAAAACCTATCCAGTCTCGCTCCACTAATTCTATTATCAACCACTCTTAACCATGTATACTGCTTTACTCCTTCATTTCTCATTCTCCAAACATCTGTTAACTGGAATTCATTAATAACTTTCTTTAATGCATCACTTGACTTACTATGAGGCTCTTCTCCATTTCTATCAACAACAAAGTCTGTTGTACAATTCCAATCACCTCCAAGTATTAGACAAACATTATCCTCATATTTTTCAATCACATTTCTTAATTCCATAAAAAATATCAGCCTCTCTGGACCATTATTAGGAGCATAAACATTAACAAATACAAATTCTATTCCTTTATACTCAATATGTGTTAATAATAATCTTCCTTTAACAATTTCTTCTACCTTTACAATATTCACACTTTTAGAAAATAAAATAGCTACCCCAGCACTATTTCTTGTGTCATGACTCAAGGCAAAATTCCCTTTCCACCATAACCCCCATTCAACTTCGTTATCAGTGTCTGTATGCGTTTCTTGTAAAAAACAAACATCAACCTTTTCCAATCTTATAAACTCTGAAATCTGTGTTAATTTATTTTTGTCCCTACCACCATTAATATTTAATGATCCCACTCTCCACACATCCATATAGAGAAATAAGAAATAGATAGAAACTGAATAGAAAAGACACAGAGTAAAGAACACCACTTGTGATTTATTCATATCTATTTTTTAGACTTTCACTTTCTTTCTCCTCAATTTCGTTACTATCTTTTTCAGCCGGAATCTTTTCTTTTTATCCAAAACTTCATAGCTCACTCTTTTTTGCAGAAACAATACTGAAATTATAAATTTGTCCACATCTGGAAAGAATTCTTCTACTTCTACAACTTTACCAAATGTTGTATCCAAAAAGTCATTGATTTCCTCTAAAGAGTACATGTCTTCCATCACTTGTGAACCAATGTCTGAAAACTCAGAACATGCATCTTCTTCATCTCTCATTTCTGCATCACCAATGTTCTCACTTCCAACACCATTTCCTCCACTTGCACTTGCAACATTCTCCATGTCCTCCCTCCTTACATTGTTTACCACCGTTTCTATTACTTCATTATTCACAATCCCACTTTCCTCAATTTGGTTGTCGTTTTCTTCATTTACTTCAACATCTTCCTCAGCTCCCTGAGGCTCATTCTCTTCCACATCTACAGACTGCACGTTTTCAGGTTCATTCACAGGATCAACCTCATCCCTGTGTCTAGCGGCCTCTTCAGTAGCTTGAGCTTTATGTGGGCATGCTACACGCTTATGCCCAACATCTCCACACTCAAAACATTTCATATTTCCAGTATTTGCGTAAACCATGTACGCTCTTCCCTCATGCCAAACTTTAAAAGACACATCTAACTCCTGTTCATTCAGGAACATAAACACCTGTCTTCTAAACGACATTACGTGCTTTAGCGCTTCATTCCTACATCCGAGAGGAACAGTTTTAATTGCGCTAGCTAACTTTCCAAATCGCAAAAGCTCTCGTTCAATTTCCTTACTCTGTACGAAAGGTGGTACGTTCGAGACGGTTACCCTAATTGTTGGAGCAACCAGCGGCAAAACAGTAATAAAGTCTCCACTTACCACTATTCCACTGGTTATAAGCCGATTAACTTGGTTCTCTTCTTTTACAAAAACAACCACCGCTTTATTCATTCGCGAGGCAGATGAAATGTTCTGATATCCGATCTCCTGTCCAACTGCGAGTAACACTTCCTCCACATTCACCCCGTTCGCCGTCACACACCGGACTCCATGGC
>JAZAVI010000100.1:302500-330000 GCA_036326025.1 Chrosomus eos | reverse complement strand
TGTGGTGGTGTGTGGTGGCATTAGTTCAGTATGGTAAATGTGCCAGTGCAATTAAAACGATCCCATTGGGATGTAAAAGTGAAGCGCTAAAACATGTGATGTCTATTAGGAGGCAAGTGTTTATGTTTCTGAATGTGCCGGAGTTAGACGTGTCTTTCAGAGTGATGCATGAAGGAAAATCGTATATGCTTTATGTCAATACCGGTAGCTTGAAGTGTTTTGAGTGTGGTGAACTTGGGCACAAAAAGTTGACATGCCCACATAGAGCGCAGTCTAATGAGGAAGTCGCTGGGCCTAGTGGCGTAACGGCCGCTAATGTTAAAGATACAACTAACGCTACACAACCTCAGCTTAATAAGGAGAGTATCGCTCAGAGTGATGAAGTACGCGCGGCGTAAGTGTAAACAATAATCAGGAGGAAGGAGGAAAGGTGGAGAATGTGGTGACACAAGAGCATGAGATCTTGGAACACAGTACAGACACAGTGCTAGAGAAAGTAAGTGAAAGTTTTGCTTGCGAAGAAACTGGACGCTTAAATGATGTTGAAATAGGTGAGGATTGTGGAATGAGGGAGGATGATGCATTGTCTGAGGTGTCAGATGTTTCTGAGTTTGGGTTGCAGACAGATGAAACATATTCGGTGCAGGAGATTAATGATTTTTTGGACTTGACATTTGGAAAAACTGTTGAGGTGAAGGATTTTTTCCCGGATATAGATAAATTCATATGGTCAGTGGTGTCAATGCTGAAAGTGGTTAGTTATGAGGCTCTATGCAAGAAGAAGAGGTTTAGGCTGAAGAAGTTTATAGTTAAATTACGGAAAGAAAAAAGAGCTTTACAAAAATAGAATGCTCAAATGCACAGGGTGAATTTCATACTTTATTTCTTGCTTCTATTCACGTTTCTTCTTCTCTATTTTCATTTTTCTATGGAACTTCTAAAATTTTGTTCCTTAAATATAAATGGGGGTAGAGATCGGAGTAAATTAGGCATGATTTCAGAGTTTGTTAAAGGAGTAGATATAGTCTTTTTGCAGGAAACGCATACAAGTAATGATAATGAGACTCAGTGGGGTATGTGGTGGGAAGGGAAGTATGCTCTTAGCCATGGAACAAACACAAGTGCAGGGGTAGCTATTCTTTTTGCCAAACATCTAAATGTAAATATTCTATCAACAGTGGAAATTGTAAAAGGAAGAGCACTTTTAACTGAAGTAGAGTTTGAAGGAACTATATTTGTTTTAATTAATGTATATGCTCCTAATAATGGACATGACCGTGTGGTTTTCTTTATGGAATTAAAAACAGCTATTCAGAAAATTGATGATACGGTGTGCACGATAATTGGGGGTGATTGGAATTGCACTACAAATTTTATAATTGATAGGAATGGAGAAGAGCCACATAATCAGTCCAGTGTTCAATTGTTAAAAATTATAAATGAGTTTGATTTAATAGACTTGTGGAGAAGTAGGAACATAGGAGTTAGACAATATACATGGTTAAAGTCATCAAATAATCAAGTTAGTGGTGCTCAGTTAGATTTTACTTGGGAAAGATTTGGAGTAATAAGGTAATGAATGTATCCATATTGCCTAATGGGTTTTCAGATCACCATATGATTACTTTTGATTTTAATGTAAAGAAAGTGGTGAAACCTTGCTATTTTTGGCATTTTAATGTCAAATTATTACAGGATGTCAGTTTCTGTGAAAAGTTTAAGTTTTTCTGGGATAAATGGAAACTTAAGAAAGACAGTTTTGAAGATCTTGGTCAATGGTGGGATGTGGGTAAAGCTAATGTCACCGATGTTAAGGCTAAGGGTTATTTTACCACGCTCCGGAGGAGCCGACACCAAGGACACCAATCAGGCGAGACAAGAAATATAAAAAACTCTTCTTTTTATTAATTAATAACACTTAAAAAACAACAACGGATGAACTCCGGGTTACTTCACTTCCCTCCAAGATATCCCAGCTCGTCGAAGGGCAGCAGTTCAATCGCAGCGGTCCGTAGACTCACTTCAGAAGGATGATAATTTACAGGATCTCTCAGTCCACGGAATGGCAGCAGTCAATAGACTCACTTCAGAAGGGTGATGATGCACAGGATCTCTCGGTTCCCAGGATGACAGCAGTCAGTAGGCTCACTTCAGAAGGATGACGATTTACAGGATCTCTCAGTCCACGGAATGACAGCAGTCAATAGACTCGCTTCAGAAGGGTGATGATTCACAGGATCTCTCGGTTCACAGAATGACAGCAGTCAGTAGACTCACTTCAGAAGGATGACGATTCACAGGATCTCTCGGTTCACAGAATGACAGCCGTCAGTAGACTCACTTCAGAAGGATGACGTTTCAAAGGATCTCTCAGTTCACAGAATGACAGCAGTCAGTAGACTCACTTCAGAAGGGTGATGATTCACAGGATCTCTCAGTTCACAGAATGGCAGCAGTCAATAGACTCACTTCAGAAGGATGACGATTCACAGGATCTCTCAGTTCACAGA
Organism: Chrosomus eos; assembly: GCA_036326025.1. Lineage (NCBI taxonomy): Eukaryota > Metazoa > Chordata > Actinopteri > Cypriniformes > Leuciscidae > Chrosomus > Chrosomus eos. The sequence goes on along the minus strand of JAZAVI010000100.1, from coordinate 327,490 downwards.
ATGACAGCAGTCAGTAGACTCACTTCAGAAGGATGACAATTCACAGGATCTCTCAGTTCACAGAATGGCAGCAGTCAATAGACTCACTTCAGAAGGATGACGATTCACAGGATCTCTCAGTTCACAGAATGACAGCAGTCAGTAGACTCACTTCAGAAGGATGACGATTCACAGGATCTCTCGGTTCACAGAATGACAGCCGTCAGTAGACTCACTTCAGAAGGATGACGTTTCAAAGGATCTCTCAGTTCACAGAATGACAGCAGTCAGTAGACTCACTTCAGAAGGATAATGATTCACAGGATCTCTCAGTTCACAGAATGACAGCAGTCAGTAGACTCACTTCAGAAGGATAATGATTCACAGGATCTCCCAGTTCACAGAATGACAGCAGTCAGTAGACTCACTTCAGAAGGATAATGATTCACAGGATCTCTCAGTTCACAGAATGACAGCAGTCAGTAGACTCACTTCAGAAGGATAATGATTCACAGGATCTCTCAGTTCACAGAATGGCAGCAGTCAGTAGACTCACTTCAGAAGGATGACGTTTCACAGGATCTCTCAGTTCACAGAACAACAGCAGATGACTCACTTCAGAAGGATGATAATTCACATGATCTCTCAGTTCACAGGGTGACAGCAGATGACTCACTTCAGAAGGACGATGATTCACAGGATCTCTCAGTTCACAGAACAACAGCAGATGACTCACTTCAGAAGGATGATGATTCACAGGATCTCTCAGTCCACAGAATGATAGCAGATTGAACACAATAGTCAGCAGACTCACTTCCAAAGGATGAACGATTCACAGGATCTCTCAGTTCACAGAATGACAGCAGATTGAACACAATAGTCAGCAGACTCACCTCCGAAGGATGAACGATTCACAGGATCTCTCAGTTCACAGAACAACAGCAGATGACTCACTTCAGAAGGATGATAATTCACAGGATCTCTCAGTTCACAGAATGACAGCAGGAGACTCACTTCAGGAGGATGAAACGATTCACAGGATCTCTCAGTTCACAGTGGGGAGACAATGGGTTAAAAGTTCGTTTCTCCAGTGATGCTGTAGGCTTTTAAGCTCAAACAGTAAATGCCAATTAAGGACCTTCACAGTACAAAGTAACCTCCTCAGTGCAGCTGTATCACACTGGACTTTCAATGGGGAGCGGATATAGTACTTTCCACAACGTGTGAATGGGGCTAGGGCCACTTCTCAGCAAAGGCACAGCACACTTGTGTTGACTTCAATTCCACAGCCACAAATCAATGTGTATCAATAAGGCAAAAGCACTGCAATTCACTCACACGTTAAGGCTGGTCAGAGGCCCCACTCCGTTTGTTGCGCTCGCTTCACGAGGGACTTCTCTTTCAATTCCTCCTCAACACACTCTGAAACACATAGCTCTTCCAACAATCAGGTCCACATTTACTGCATCCTCTTCCCGCAATTTAAATGCTCATAAGATGAAGTCAATTCACTTATCTCTTCTCTCTCCTTCCACAGCACGAATCCAGACGACAGCTCAGTCCCGCAAACTTCCCACAAACGATCACTCTGATCCAGCGAATTCAAATGGGCGATCTCCACACCCCAACGGTTTTCCTGAGGAAGCTTGTATCCAACACTGCTCCAAGTCCACCCTTTAGGCTCTACAAACACTTCCAACTCGCTGAACACTTCAAACCCACTGAACACCAAGATCCCACACTCCTATGTCCTCAAACTTCTCCTTATATCTGCCTCTTCCCGCATGTGTTCGCCAATAACGGCCTGATTAGTGTCCACAGCTGGCGCTCGTCAACACCACGGCCATGACAGGTCACCGGAACCGGCCCGGTGTTACACCGGAAGTCGCTCCCCCGTGCAACAAATCCCAGCCTTAAGGTTCCTATTTTCTCACCCGGTGACACCCTCCCTCACCAGTCCGTTCTAGTCCCGAGAACGGGGGCCCGACTCCCATTCTCCATACCTCGCAGGAGGAACTCCCTGGGTCTCTCGCTGCGAACGTCTAACCGGCACAACCGGTTCCTCTCTCCTTGGCTCCACAGCAGGGATTCTAGGGACCATAGCCCAACCCATCCAAGGTGGTTCGGGGGCCACTGGGGCTGGCGGGGCCTCGACCACTTGCCTCGGGTAGTTGGGACACGGCCGAAGCAGGTTACGGTGCAAGATTCTCAGGGGGCCAGTCTTCCCCTCTGGCCGGATGGCGTAGACGGGCTGGTCAGGTCTCTGTCGTTGCTCCACCACATACGGCACGGTTTCCCACCGGTCACTGAGCTTGCCTTTCCCCTGGCGCGGTTATCTCGCACCAGCACCCGTTCTCCGGGTAACAAGGGGGCCTCTCGGGCAGTACGGTCATACAGATGCTTATTTTTCTGGGCAGCCACCTCGAGGTGCTTGGACACTTTCTCATATGCAGAGTGGAGTTGACGGTGGTGTCGGTGTACCCATTCAGTGGTGGTAGCAGGGGCCTCAGTCGCTGCTGTCCCGAGTAGCAGATCTGTGGGCAGACGCACATGTCTCCCAAACATCAGGTAAGCAGGGGCATAACCTGAAGTGCTATGGACGCTGTTGTTGTAGGCCTGCACCAGAGCCGGGAGGCTATCCGTCCAGTAACCCTGGTGGTCCGCATCCAGAGTCCCCAGTAGACTCAGAAGTGTCTGATTGAAACGTTCGCACCCCCCGTTTCCCTGGGGATGGTATGGAGTGGTGTGGGTCTTCCTGCACCCGTACAGCTGGCATAATTCCCGGATGACACGAGACTCGAAGTTCGGCCCTTGGTCCGAGTGGAGTGTTTCGGGACATCCAAAGGGCTGGAAGACGTGCCTCCACAGAGCGTTGGCAGTGGTGTTGGCGGTCTGATCCAAGGTCGGTACGGCCCAGGCATACTTGGTGAACAAGTCCGTGACTACCAAGATGTTCTGGTAGCGATCTGTTGGGCGACTCAAGGTCAAGAAGTCCATGGCCACCATATGCAACGGGGCCCTGGGCCTCACCGGAACCATGGGAGCCCTCACGTTTCGTCGGGACTTGAACAGCGTACAGCGGGGGCATCCTTGCACGTACTTCCCCACCGATTCCTCCATCCCGCTCCAGAAAAAGTGTCGGCGCAGCAGTGACACCGTCCGTTCTTGGCCCTGATGTCCTAGCCGATCGTGGTAGGCCTGGAGCAATGGTTGGATTTGGGCTTCAGGGACCACCACCTGGTATGCCGTCTCATGGGTCCTTGAGTCCCAGACAGACCTACAGATTACTCCTTCCCGCAATTTTAATCGCTTCCAGTGTCCCAGAAGCTTCCTCAATCCCGCAGGATGTTCCCGCCGTTCGTTCCGCCCTAGGGAGTTTGTTCTGCTCCAGGCAAGTACGCAGGTAAGCCAACCCTTCATCCCGTCCCTGCCGCTCTCTCCATCGATGGAGGTCCCATCCCCAACTTGCCGGTACTCCCTCCGATCGTGTTCCAGGTGCCTCCACCATTCCTACCATCAGCCCTTCCTCTGAATCCGGTCCTGGGGTTCCCCCTTCCCCTGCCGGTGGTAATCGTGATAGGACGTCAGCATTTACGTGTTCACGGCCTGGTCGGTACTGCAGCCGATAGTTAAAATTGGCGAGCTGGGCCACCCATCTCTGCTCCACTGCCCCTAGCTTGGCGGTTTGGAGGTGAACCAAAGGGCTGTTGTCGGTCACCACCAAGACTTCGGCTCCCCACAAGTAGTCCTTAAACTTCTCGCACAAAGCCCACTTCAGGGCCAGCAGTTCGATTTTAAAAGAGCTGTAGTTGGCGTCATTCCGCTCTGCTGGATGGAGGCTCTGGCTGGCGTAGGCAATGACCCTCTCCGTTCCGTCCTGTCGCTGGGCCAGTACGGCTCCCAATCCGCTGTTACTAGCGTCGGTGTAAAGCACAAAGGGGCAGTTGAAATCGGCATAAGCCAGAATGGGGGCCTGCAGCAACTCCTGCTTCAGCCTCTGAAAGGCGGTCTCGCACTCTGGACTCCAAGTGATCGTGGGGGAACTCCGGCTCCGTGGAGAACCAGATCCGGCCAGCAACTGGTTCAGAGGTCTCGCAATTTTTGAAAAATCTTTTATGAAGCGTCTGTAGTAGCCGACGAATCCCAGGAAGGACCGTACCTGCCTGACGGTTTTCGGTGGAACCCAGCCCTGTACTGCGGATACCTTCTCCGGGTCGACAGCCACCCCCGCAGCACTCACTCGGTGTCCCAAGAACTGGACCTCCCTCTTCAGGAGCTGGCATTTCCCTGGTTGGAGCTTCAGTCCATACCGCTCCATAGCCCGGAAGACTTGCTCCAGGTGTAACAAGTGGGAGTCAAAGTCGGAGGAATAGACGATCACGTCATCCAGGTACACCAGGGTAGAGTCCATCAGCTGCCCTCCCAGGCATCGCTGCATCAGCCTCTGCAAGGTTGCAGGGGCGTTACAGAGTCCAAAGGGCATACGATCCCACTCAAACAGACCAAAGGGAGTGGTGAAGGCGGTCTTCTCTCGGTCTTGCTCCTCCATCCGCACCTGCCAGTAGCCGCTTGCCAAGTCAAGGGTGGAATACCAGGCGGCATTGGTCAGTCCTGTGAGAGAGTCCTCAATCCGGGGCAGGGGGAAAGCATCCTTCTTGGTGACCAGATTCAACTTGCGATAATCCACGCAAAATCTCCAGGAGCCCGTCTTCTTGCGGACCAGGACAATTGGGGCGGCCCAGGGGCTGCTGCTCTCTCGAATGACTCCCCGTCCCAGCATCCCCTGTAGTAAAGCACGAACTTCCGAATATAAGGTCGGGGGTACCGGACGGTACCGCTCTCGACTGGGTGGAGCATCTCCAGTAGGTATAACGTGCTTGACGATGTCGGTGCACCCATAGTCCTCATCATGGGTGGAGAAGATACCTTGCCACTTAGCCAACAGACTCTGGAGCTGGCGGGTTTGTTCCTCCCTTAGGCCCTCCCCCTGCAGGGACTCACTCCGCAAATGGCTCGGCATGTTGTGTGCAGCGAGACTAGGATCAGATTCCTACCTTGCCAGGCCGACCTCGACCACCGTGGCGCTCACTTGGCAAAAGCGGACCTCCTGCTCCTCCCTCACCTGATGGGAACTCACCGGCGTAATACGGGTCAACCGTTGGTGACGATAGAGCTGGACAGGGTAAGTGTTCGTGTTTCTCACTTTTACTGCAATTCGGCCCCGACGGGCCACTGTTAACCCCCGAGCAACTTCGACGGCCTGACACTCCCAGTGGGGCTCAACAAGGACACACTCTTCAGGACCACAGGCCCGCTCGGCGAGACGGACCCAGACCACAGCCTCACTCCGGGCCGGAATGGAGACCGCATTTCGACATACTACTCGACCAGCATATTCCCGATCTTGGTGGGAGCTGGCGACTTGTACTCGTTGGCAGTCGGTGACGACGCGTTCCCACTCACGCTTCTCAGCTACAGAGGTGGAACGGAGAGGACCAGCCCGGAACAGCTCTTCCCAACAGTCCATAATTACATTCATCCCCAGCAAAGCCCGATGTTCCCCCAAACAGGAGTCCCGCACAATCACCACCCCCTTCTGTGGGATCGTGGTGCCATGTACTTCAAAATCGGTCACCTGATATCCGATATAGGGGATGTTCAGGCCATTCGCTCCTCGCAGGGTGAGCCAGGGGACTTCAGCCTCCAATAAGTGATGGGCATCGAACAGATCTCTGGACAGGCTCTCGGTAAACATGGTGACCTGGGACCCTGTATCTACCAGACACCGAACAGTAACTCCATTGACTTTAATCTCCACGAGGGGGCAACGCCCCACTAAGCCATCTCGTAGGGCTGAGCTTACAAAGGGGTCCATCCGGGGAGTCCCGACCACTTGACCCACAGTGGCCGGTCGTCCTAAAAACCCCCCTGCGAGTTACGTCGGGAGCCGCATTGCCGGCTATAGTGTCCTGGCCTCCCCGCAGTTGTTACAGATCGGGCGCCCTTGCCCGTCCCACTGGAACCTGGAACTGAATGGTCGGCCTGTACGTCTCCCCGGATCCCTCCCTCCATCAGAATACGACCGGTCTCGGACCAAAGGCGGGGGCTCTGGCTGTCCTCGGCGGAACTCTCCCAGGATAGTCTTCGAGAATTCAGCCATTTCCGCTCGAACATCCTTCATCAACTCTGTACGTAAGGCTTGTTTCCAATCCGTCGGTTCAGGTGGTCCTGGGGCACTAGTTCCACTTGCAGCCATACACACCGGCGACTCTACGGTCTGGTTATAATCCTTTTCCAGAGCTAAGGCCTCTTCACGTAGATCTTCGAATGTCAGGTAAGCGTCTCGTCGAAGCTGTAATCGCAGACTCTGTCGCACTGGACCTTCTCGTAACCCCAACATGAACTGGTCTCTTAATAAGGTCTCTTCCTCTCCCAGACCATGATGCTCCCGACTCTTCAACCTGGAGAACTGTTCTCGTAGCCGCAGAGCGAATGCTCGCAGAGTCTGCCTAGGTCCTTGCTTACAGTTAAAAAACTGAGCCCGCAACACTGCCACGGGAGTGGAATCACCATATTGTCTGGATAGGAACTCAAAGATCGCTTGTGTAGTGGCTCGGACGGCTTCAGGTGCTGCTCGAACTTCTCTCTTCGCCTCCCCCTCAAGCGAATTCAGCACGAATTGTATCCTCTGGGCTTCTCGGAGCCCTTGCAGTCCGGCCAGGTATTCCACTTGTGCTCTCCAGTCTGTCAAGCTCAACTCTGAGCCAGGCCCACCGTACTTCTGGGCCCACGGGGCTCCCACAAATATGGATGCCATCGGTTGCCGGGCGGCTGGCAAATCCTCGTCCGCCATCCTGGGTCCTCTGGCCGCTCAACTCCGAGTGGTAATCCTGCCGACTACGCCAAATTGTGTCACCGATGTTAAGGCTAAGGGTTATTTTACCACGCTCCAGAGGAGCCGACACCAAGGACACCAATCAGACGAGACAAGAAATATAAAAACTCTTCTTTTTATTAATTAATAACACTTAAAAAACAACAACGGATGAACTCCGGGTTACTTCACTTCCCTCCAAGATATCCCAGCTCGTCGAAGGGCAGCAGTTCAATCGCAGCGGTCCGTAGACTCACTTCAGAAGGATGATAATTTACAGGATCTCTCAGTCCACGGAATGGCAGCAGTCAATAGACTCACTTCAGAAGGGTGATGATGCACAGGATCTCTCGGTTCCCAGGATGACAGCAGTCAGTAGGCTCACTTCAGAAGGATGACGATTTACAGGATCTCTCAGTCCACGGAATGACAGCAGTCAATAGACTCGCTTCAGAAGGGTGATGATTCACAGGATCTCTCGGTTCACAGAATGACAGCAGTCAGTAGACTCACTTCAGAAGGATGACAATTCACAGGATCTCTCAGTTCACAGAATGACAGCAGTCTGTAGACTCACTTCAGAAGGATGATGATTCACAGAATCTCTCAGTTCACAGAATGACAGCAGTCAATAGACTCACTTCAGAAGGATGACGATTCACAGGATCTCTCAGTTCACAGAATGACAGCAGTCAGTAGACTCACTTCAGAAGGATGACGATTCACAGGATCTCTCGGTTCACAGAATGACAGCCGTCAGTAGACTCACTTCAGAAGGATGACGTTTCACAGGATCTCTCAGTTCACAGAATGACAGCAGTCAGTAGACTCACTTCAGAAGGATGACGATTCACAGGATCTCTCAGTTCACAGAATGACAGCAGTCAGTAGACTTACTTCAGAAGGATAATGATTCACAGAATCTCTCAGTTCACAGAATGACAGCAGTCAGTAGACTCACTTCAGAAGGATAATGATTCACAGAATCTCTCAGTTCACAGAATGGCGGCAGTCAGTAGACTCACTTCAGAAGGATGACGTTTCACAGGATCTCTCAGTTCACAGAACAACAGCAGATGACTCACTTCAGAAGGATGATAATTCACAGGATCTCTCAGTTCACAGGGTGACAGCAGATGACTCACTTCAGAAGGACGATGATTCACAGGATCTCTCAGTTCACAGAACAACAGCAGATGACTCACTTCAGAAGGATGATGATTCACAGGATCTCTCAGTCCACAGAATGACAGCAGATTGAACACAATAGTCAGCAGACTCACTTCCAAAGGATGAACGATTCACAGGATCTCTCAGTTCACAGAATGACAGCAGATTGAACACAATAGTCAGCAGACTCACCTCCGAAGGATGAACGATTCACAGGATCTCTCAGTTCACAGAACAACAGCAGATGACTCACTTCAGAAGGATGATAATTCACAGGATCTCTCAGTCCACAGAATGACAGCAGATTGAACACATTAGTCAGCAGACTCACTTCCAAAGGATGAACGATTCACAGGATCTCTCAGTTCACAGAATGACAGCAGATTGAACACAATAGTCAGCAGACTCACTTCCGAAGGATGAACGATTCACAGGATCTCTCAGTTCACAGAACAACAGCAGATGACTCACTTCAGAAGGATGATAATTCACAGGATCTCTCAGTTCACAGAATGACAGCAGGAGACTCACTTCAGGAGGATGAAACGATTCACAGGATCTCTCAGTTCACAGTGGGGAGACAATGGGTTAAAAGTTCGTTTCTCCAGTGATGCTGTAGGCTTTTAAGCTCAAACAGTAAATGCCAATTAAGGACCTTCACAGTACAAAGTAACCTCCTCAGTGCAGCTGTATCACACTGGACTTTCAATGGGGAGCGGATATAGTACTTTCCACAACGTGTGAATGGGGCTAGGGCCACTTCTCAGCAAAGGCACAGCACACTTGTGTTGACTTCAATTCCACAGCCACAAATCAATGTGTATCAATAAGGCAAAAGCACTGCAATTCACTCACACGTTAAGGCTGGTCAGAGGCCCCACTCCGTTTGTTGCGCTCGCTTCACGAGGGACTTCTCTTTCAATTCCTCCTCAACACACTCTGAAACACATAGCTCTTCCAACAATCAGGTCCACATTTACTGCATCCTCTTCCCGCAATTTAAATGCTCATAAGATGAAGTCAATTCACTTATCTCTTCTCTCTCCTTCCACAGCACGAATCCAGACGACAGCTCAGTCCCGCAAACTTCCCACAAACGATCACTCTGATCCAGCGAACTCCAATGGGCGATCTCCACACCCCAACGGTTTTCCTGAGGAAGCTTGTATCCAACACTGCTCCAAGTCCACCCTTTAGGCTCTACAAACACTTCCAACTCGCTGAACACTTCAAACCCACTGAACACCAAGATCCCACACTCCTATGTCCTCAAACTTCTCCTTATATCTGCCTCTTCCCGCATGTGTTCGCCAATAACGGCCTGATTAGTGTCCACAGCTGGCGCTCGTCAACACCGCGGCCATGACAGGTCACCGGAACCGGCCCGGTGTTACACCGGAAGTCGCTCCCCCGTGCAACAAATCCCGGCCTTAAGGTTCCTATTTTCTCACCCGGTGACACTAACATCAGAATTTTTTGCCAAAATTATACTTCACATAATCCTGCAATGATGAAAACAACAGTGGAAAGTTTACAAAGAGACATTGCATCTCTGGAAAAAGACATGTTCAATAATATGGGAACTGCAAATAATGAAAAGTTAAATGAGAAAAGAGAAGAACTTGGGTCTTTATTACAAGAAAAGGTAAAGGGAGCACTCATTAGATCAAGAATTTGCTCCATTAAAGATATGGATGCTCCTAGTGCATATTTTTTTAATTTGGAAAAGAAAAGTTTTTTACAAAAACAGTTGTGTCATTTAAGACGTCCGAATGGAACTACAACTTCTGACCCTCTGGAAATGAGGAAAATGACAGTAGACTTTTATTCTAAATTATATGATCCTAAGAGTTGTGACGCTGGATGTATGGATGATTTGCTAGGTGATCTGCCTCAGTTGAGAGATGAACAAAGACAATCGCTGGATGAACCAATAACTTTGCAAGAGCTCACTGATGCGATGGGACAGTTATCTCCTGGAAGATCTCCAGGTGTGGACGGTATACCTGTGGAGTTCTATCAGGCTTTCTGGGGTTTACTTGGAAGTGATTTAAATGAACTTCTGATGGATTGTATCGAAAGAAAGACATTACCCACAAGTTGCTGCAGAGCTGTTTTATCCTTAATTCCTAAAAAAGGAGATTTGGGTCTATTGAAAAACTGGAGGCCAGTGTCGTTGCTATGTTTAGATTATAAAATATTCTCAAAGGTATTAGCAAATAGACTTAAAAAATATTTACATGTAATAGTTCATAGAGACCAGTCCTATTGTATACCAGATAGATCAATTATGGATAATTTATTTTTATTGCGTGATGTGATTGATTTTAGTCAAAGTAATAGTCTTAATTTGGGGATTCTTTCGCTTGACCAAGAAAAAGCTTTTGACCAAGTTGATCATAATTATCTTTTTAATGTTTTAAAAGAATTCGGGTTTGGTGATATTTTTATATCGTATATAAGATTGTTGTATTATAATGCAGTTGTTATGGTTAAAGCTGGAGGTGGGTTGAGCGCACCTATCATGATGTCCAGGGTATCAGACAAGGCTGTCCACTTTCTGGACAGTTATATAGTCTGGTGATCGAACCTTTTTTATGCAGAGTAAGAAAAGATTTATGTGGTATTTCAATTCCAGATGTAAAGAGTACCTTTAAAGTATCCCTGTCAGCGTATGCTGATGATGTGACAGTGTTTATAAATAGTCAAAAGGATGTGGAAGTTTTAACGGAAATTATTGGTAAATATGAAAAAGCATCCTCAGCCAAAGTGAATTGGGGGAAAAGTGAGGGTTTTATTATTGGTAAGTGGGAAGAAGTAGGACCTCCAAAACTACCATGTGGTTTAATTTGGGGTAGAGAGGGGTTAAAATCATTAGGTGTATTTTTAGGTAATGAAACTTTTCAGATGAGGAACTGGGAGGGTTTGCTGGAGAAAGTGATAGCTCGATTATCTAAATCAGGGGTGGGGAACGTTGGTCCTGGAGAGCCATAGCCCTGCAGAGTTTAGTTCCAACCCTAATCAAACACACCTGAACCAGCTAATCAATGTCTTTAGGATCATTAAGGCTACAATCAGGTGAGTTTTTTTCAGGGTTGGAGCTAAACTCTGCAGGGCTGTGGCTCTCCAGGACCGACGTTCCCTACCCCTGATCTAAATGGACCTGGCTATTACCACAGTTGTCGTACAGAGGGCGAGTCCTGGTCATTAACAACCTGGCGGCTTCGACTTTGTGGCATAAAATGACTGTTCTGGAGCCTCCAGTGGAGTCGGTCAGTAAAATACAAAGGACAATTGTGAACTTTTTTTGGAGTGGGGCTCACTGGATCCATGCCTCAGCACTTTACTTACCCGTCCATGAAGGAGGGCAGGGGCTCGTGGACGTGAGGAGTCGGTTGATTTCATACAGGATAGAAGCAGCAAAAAGACTTTTATATCACAAAGACTTGACTTGGGCCCATCCCGCAAGATTAATTTTGAAGAACGCAGGTGGGCTCGGGTTGGATAAACATTTGTTGATTATGGACTTGGGGAAGGTGAGTCTGTCAGAGATTACTCCCTTCTATAAGTCAATGCTTCTTTCCTGGAAAACTGTTTTTAAAGTGGATCGGAGTAGTGATGACACAGGGCATTGGATTCTGGAAGAGCCATTGTTTTTCAATCCTATGATTCAAACCAGGCTGCTGTCTTCAGTAAGCATATCTACAGTTCTGAGGCTTAATGGGGTTGTAAAGATCAGACATCTCTTGGACAATGATGGGTGGAAGCCGGCTGGAACTCTTAAAGAAGTGACAGGATTAAAATCTGAACGTCTTGTCTTAAAACTGACTGAGGAGATCTGGAATGTACTGCCAAGCGGACACAGAGAGTACATTGGAGGAGGTCGGTCAATGGACTTAAGAGATATAGAAGAGGAGTTTCCGAACATCAGAGTGTCTCCAGCCATACGTGAGGAAATAGTGGATGTAAATATGGACTCAATTCTGTCTTTTGATACTCCACAGCTGGACTGTTTTAAATCTACGTCGAAGAAAGCAATTTACTATTCTTCAGTAAAAGTCACACATCAAGTTTTTCTCAAGAGAATAAAAGCTTCAAAGTGGCCAGGTTTGTTGGGACCGGACTTCCTCGTGAGGGACAGGTGGAGAGCCCTGTATAAGCCTCCTATAGAGAAGCGCACTGCTGATCTGCAGTGGAGGCTTATCCACGGGGCGATAGCTACTGACAGATATGTGGCACACTTGAATCCAGCAGTGGGTGGGGAGTGTAGATTTTGTGGAAACCAAGAAGATTTAGAGCATTTATTTTTAAAATGTGGAAGATTACAAGATCTTTTTAATTTTCTTAAGGATTTGTTTAATAGTTTTGATGAAGAATTTTCAGATCAAATATTTATTGGAGGTGTTAAGTATGGGTATTCTATGAGAAGGATGACATGTTTATTAAACTATTTGTTGGGAACAGCAAAATTAGCAATCTGGAAAACAAGGAAAAATAAAGGAACTCAACTTGGGAGTACGGAGGTGGAAATGATGTTTAGGAATCTAGTGGCTGGAAGAATTAGGATTGAATTTGCGTACTACAAACTGGTGAAAAATGAAATGGTTTTTTGTGATATTTGGTGTTTTAAAGATATCTTATGTGTGGTATTTGAGGGTCAGTTGGTTTTGAATATTTAATTTATGGTTTGTTTTTTATTTTACTATTTTTAATTGATTTATTACTGTTGTGAACGTGTATGAGTTATAAATGATAACTTAATAAACGTTGTTTAATCCTCTCTCTCTCTCTCTCCCCTCTCTCTCTCTCTCTCTCTCAATTCAATTCAATTCAATTCAGAAAGCTTTATTGGCATGACAAAAAAATACATTTTGTATTGCCAAAGCATCAAGACAACATAGAAAGTGATTTATAACATTTAGTACACAAAATAATAATACTGATAGCGTAAAACAATAATAATATAATAAACAAAGATTAATAAATAAATATAAAGGATTTAGAAATTATCTATATAAAAGACAAAAACAAGTGAAAAACAAAAAACAAACGAACACTGAACTTGGAATTGAACACTACATGTGTAGGTCTTAGGCTGTGAGTGTGTGTGTGTGGGGGTCTTAGGCTGTGTGTGAGTGTGTGTTTATTGGGTGTTTGCTGGCTTCTGGTCGTCCCTCAGGATGTGGCAAGATGCTACAAATTTTGCAGCTATGTTTGAGCATTTGGCTTCTTCGCCAAGAATGAAACAGAGTTTTTGGGTTGGATTACAGCTGTTAAATTGGGGAAATATTTGATTTATTTTGGGGTAATAGTGGTCTCTAATATGTTGATATTTTGGGCATTCTGTGAGGAAGTGCAGCTCTGTCTCCGTCACTCCCAGCATGCAGTGCGAGCAAAGTCTGTCCTCACGGGAGAGCCAGGTCTGTCTGCGCCGGCCCGTCTCTATGGCCAGGCTGTGCTCGCTGAGTCTGTACATCGTCAGGGTTTTCCTGAGTCTCACATCACTCACTGTGCTCAGGTAGCTCGCAACAGTGTACTCTCGATTTAGTGCCGAATAACATTCCAGTTTGTGTTGGTTTTTAATGGTGTTTGTCCAATGGGTGATGTACTTGTCTTGTTCAGTGTTGATAATTTGTGCAGGCCGAATGTGTGTGAGTGTGTGTGTGTGCTGAGGCGAGCTGATCTCTACAGGAGAGAGCTCAGTCAGTCTCAGCACCAGCCGGCACAGGGGACTCCTCGCTACGCTCAGCTCTTGGTGTTTTAGGGCTTGGTAATGGTATGTGTTGGGGTCGCTTGTTTTTAGGTGTTTCCAGAATTTGATGGCTCTTTTTTGGATGTTTAGAAGGAGAGGGTATTGGCCTAATTCTGCCCTGCATCCGTTGTTCGGTGTTTTTCTTTGCACTTTGAGTATCCGTTTACAGAAATCGAAATGTAGAGTTTCAATCGGATGTTTTTCCCAATTTAAAAAATCAAATTTGATAGAAGGACCCCACACTTCACTGCCATATAAAACAATTGGTTCAATTATTGATTTGAAAAGTTTGAGCCAAATTTGGATTGGGATGTCAATTTTGATTGATCTTTTTATGGCATAGAAAGCCCTTTGAGCTTTCTCTTTGAGTTCATTCACAGCCAAAGTAAAGTTTCCAGTTGGAGTTATTTTCAGGCCGAGGTAAGTGTATGTTTTTGTGCTCTCAATGGTTCTGTGTGATAGTGTGAATGTGTGTGTTGGTCCCTGAGATCTGGAGCGTTTCTGGAACATCATGACTCTAGTTTTCTGGAGGTTGACGGTCAGGGCCCAGGACTGACAGTAATCCTCCAGCAGATCCAGGCTGTCCTGAAGCCCCTCTTTAGTGGGCGACAGGAGGAACAGGTCGTCTGCATAGAGAAGACACTTGATCTCGGTGTCGTTTAGAGTGAGACCTTGAAAGGGAGCATGTTCTAATATTTCGGCTAATTGGTTGATGTAAATGTTGAAGAGGGTGGGGCTTAAACTGCAGCCCTGTCTCACTCCGCGCCCCTGGGGAAAAATTCAGTTCTTTGGTTTCCAATTTTAACAGCGCATTGGCTGGCTGTGTACATCGATTTGATCAAATCATAGAATTTCCCCCCTATTCCACTGTCAATGAGTTTAAGATATAGTCCTTCATGCCAGATTGAATCAAAAGCTTTCTTGAAATCGATGAAACAAGCGAAAATTTGTACTTTGTTTTGATGTACGTATTTGTCAATTAGTGTTTGTAATGTGAAAATGTGGTCGGATGTGCGACATTTTGGAAGAAAGCCGATTTGGCATTTACTCAAGGCATTGTGCTTCATAAGGAAGTCTATAAGTCTGGAGTTCAAGATGCTGCAGAGAACCTTCCCCAGGTTACTGTTCACACAGATGCCTCGGTAGTTGTTGGGATCTAATTTGTCTCCGTTCTTGTGGATGGGGCTGATGAGGCCCTTGTTCCAGATCTCAGGGAAGAACCCTACACACAGAACATCATTGAACAGTTTCAGCAAGGCCAGTCTGAAGCTTTGGTCTGTGTGTTTCAGCATCTCGTTCAGGATGCTGTCGACACCACAGGCTTTCTTGGCCTCAAGGGCTCCTAATTTGTCTTCCAATTCTTTGATTGTTATGGGGAAATCTAAAGGGTTTTGATTTTCTTTAATTGATCTTTCCAAATTGTCTAGTTTATTAATTATTTCATTTTGTTTATAATTTTGAATTTCAGTTGGGCTGTATAATTCTTGGAAGTGGTTTTTTCCATTTTCTCCCCATCTTGGATTGCCAAAACTTCTTGATTTGGTTTGTATAATAATTTCCATTTATCCCAAAATTTGTGTGAGTTTATAGATTTTTCAATTTCTTCAAACTGGTTTTGCAGAAACTGTGCTTTTTTTCCGCCGGATTGTGGCTTTATATTGTTTGAGTGCCTCACAGTAAAGAAGGCGGAGGTCCGAATTATCTGGTTGTCTGTGTTTTTGGTTTGATAAATTTCTGAGGTTTTTTCTCAGAGCCTTACAGTCCAAATCAAACCATTTGTCCGTATCTAAATATATTTTTTTTTGGTTTAACAGATGTCAAATTACTTTTTGTGCTGTTTTGTAGAATATGTTGTTTAGATCGTGTACTTCCTGGTTGATGCCGAATTGGTTTTTAGGGTATTCCTGTATTTGGAATGAATGTAAGAGGGATTGTACTTCTGGAGATTCAACAGCAGTGCTGTAGTTACTGGCACTGGTTTCAGTCCATTTGAAAGACAATAATTTGCTCATTTGATATGGAGTCCTAATTGGTTTGGGTGATGTTTCAGATTGGTTTATATAGAGGATGATTTGGCTGTGGTCTGAGAAAGGTTTGAGGGGTTTGACTGTGAATGCTCTCAAAGAGGAAAGGTCTAGATCTGTGATGGTATAATCTACAGTGCTGTTACCAAGAGCTGAGCTGTAGGTGTATCGGCCGAGCGAGTCTCCTCGCAGTCTCCCGTTGACGATGTACAGAGCCAGTCCTCGGCAGAGCTGTAGTAGCTGCCGTCCGTGAGCGTTCACGGTTTGATCGCAGTTTTGTCTGCTGGGGTAAGAAGGGTACAGGTTGTTATTGCCAGTGATGAATCTGGTACCACGCGCGATTCTAAGAAATCTAGTTCTTCTCCTGTTCTAGCGTTTAAATCGCCCATGAGCAGCACATTTCCCTGGGCCTGGAAATGGCTGATTTCTCTTTCTATATTTTGGAAGGTTTCCTCTTGGAAATACGGAGACTCGAGGGGAGGAATGTAGATTGCACAAAGGAAAACAGGCTTAGATGCTGATATCATTCCTTTTTGTATTTTTAGCCACAGGTGGTGTTGTTCTTTTTTTATTAATTCTATGTACAGTTCAGATTTAATCCATATGATCATCCCTCCCGAGTCTCTCCCTTGTGTGACTGATGCGAGTTTTACTGATGGTAATATTATTTCTCTGTATCCTGAGGGACAGCCAGTGAACGCTTCTCCTCTACACCAGGTTTCCTGTAAGACAATGACATCTAGGTCTTGAAGTTCTTTCATAAAATCAGAATTTCTACTTTTCAGGCCAAAAACTGAGGAGTTTAGACCTTGAATATTCCAGATAGAAAAACTAAGTGAATTCATCAAACTTTAAAAATAATGTGTATGGTTTGTTTGCTATTTTGAGAAAAGAGAAACTATGCAAAATCACAATAGATTAAATAAAAAAAATGAATGTTGGAAGTTATGTTAAGAACTGAAAACATTAACAATTCCATGTTGAATGTACATTAATACCACAGACGTAGTTTTTTTTTTTTTTTTTTTTTTTTTTTTTACCACTGTCCGCTGTGTGTTAGTAGGTCAAGTCAAGTCAAGTCAAGTCACCTTTATTTATATAGCGCTTTTTACAATACAAATTGTTTCAAAGCAGCTTTACAGAGATAACAGGAAAACAATGTTGTAATAGTATTGTTCAATTGAAAATTAAATGTCCCCAACTAAGCAAGCCAAAAGGCGAAGGCAACAGTGGCAAGGAACCAAAACTCCATCAGGTGACAGAATGGAGAAAAAAACCTTGGGAGAACCCAGGCTCAGTCGGGGGGCCAGTCCTCCTTTGGCCAACGAATGAACAGTGTATGATTATGAGTTAGGCAGCATAATGTCAGGAGTCAGATGGATCAGAACTTTCACGATATTATCCAGTTCATCTGGTTGGGTTGGGTCATCCGGCCGGTGAGGAGATGAGTGGTGAGGTGTCCATGGGCCTTCACAGCCCTGATAATGCGTGTCGTTGTGTCCATGTGATGGTCCTTCATCAGATCTGGATATGCCCTGGATCCGGCGGTCTGCGGTAAACCTCGGGATAAACAGAGAGACTAATATTAGCGTAGACGCCATCCTTCTTATGATGTACAAAGTACATCAGGAATTATGGGAAGTGTTCCCGGTTCCGGCTGATCTAATCTATGCAGCCTAACATTGAATTATAGAAATCTATAATGTGTTATGTGTATGCTAAGCCAAAGAGATGTGTTTTTAGTCTAGATTTAAACTGACAGACTGTATCTGCTTCCCGGACCGTGTTAGGAAGATTGTTCCAAAGTTTTGGTGCTAAATAGGAAAAGGATCTACCGCCAGCAGTCGATTTTGATATTCTAGGTATTATCAACTGGCCAGAATTTTGAGATCGCAATAGACGTGAAGGACTATAATGCGTTAAGAGCTCGCTCAAGTACTGGGGAGCTAAACCATTTAGTGCTTTGTAAGTAATCAGCAATATTTTAAAATTTATACGATGTTTAATAGGCAGCCAATGCAGTGTTGACAGAACCGGGCTAATATGGTCATACTTCCTGGTTCTGGTAAGAACTCTAGCGGCTGCATTTTGAACTAGCTGTAGTTTGTTTAATAAGCGTGCAGGGCAACCACCCAGTAGAGCATTACAATAATCTAGCCTTGAGGTCATGAACGCATGAACTAATTGTTCCGCATTTGTCAGTGAGAGCATATGACGTAATTTAGATATATTTTTAAGATGGAAAAATGCGGTTTTACAGATACTAGACACGTGACTTTCAAATGAAAGATTGGTATCAAAGAGCACACCCAGGTTCCTAACTAACGTCGAAGACTTAACAGAGCAGCCATCAAGTGTTAGACAGTATTCTAGGTTATTAAGTGAGGAAGTTTTTTGTCCAATGATTAGAATCTCTGTTTTTTCAGAATTTAGTAATAGAAAATTACTGGTCATCCAATTTTTTATATCAGCTATGCATTCCGTTAATTTTGTGAATTGGTAAGTTTCGTTAGGTTTTGAAGAAATATACAGCTGAGTATCATCAGCATAACAGTGAAAGCTAATTCCATATTTCCTAATTATATCTCCTAATGGTAGCATGTACAGAGTGAAGAGCAGCGGTCCTAGTACTGAGCCTTGTGGTACGCCATACTGAACTTGTGATCGATAAGACATCTCTTCATTTACTGCTACAAACTGATATCGGTCAGATAAGTATGATTTAAACCATGCTAGTGCAATTCCGCTAATGCCAACATAGTTTTCTAGTCTATTTAAAAGAATGTTGTGGTCGATAGTATCAAATGCAGCACTAAGATCAAGTAACACTAATAGAGAGATACAACCACGATCGGATGATAGGAGCAAATCATTTGTGACTTTAATGAGAGCAGTCTCAGTACTATGGTACGGTCTAAATCCGGACTGAAAATCCTCGCAGATATTATTTCTTTCTAAAAAGGAACACAGTTGTGAGGATACTGCTTTTTCTAGTATCTTTGACAGAAAAGGCAGATTCGAGATCGGCCTGTAATTGACTAATTCTGTAGGATCAAGTTGCGGTTTTTTAACAAGCGGTTTAATCATAGCCAACTTAAAGGTTTTTGGTACGTATCCTAATGACAAAGATGAATTAATGATATCTAGAAGAGGATCTATGACCTCTGGAAGCATCTCTTTCAGTAGCTTAGTCGGTATAAGGGTCTAGCATACAAGTTGTCGATTTAGATGAATTAACAATTTTGCAAAATTCTTCCTCTCCTATAGCAACAAATGAATCAAAATGTTCCTCACAGAGACTACAATATACTCCCTGATGCGATACTGTAGTAGACGGTTGCATAGTTATAATTTTGTCCCTGATATTATCAATCTTATAAGTGAAGAAGTTCATAAAGTCATTACTGCTGTGTTTCTTATAAACTTCTGAGCTTGAAGCTTTCTTTTTCGTTAGTTTAGTCACTTGTTCAAATAAATACCTAGGATTATGTTTATTTTCTTCTAATAGGGTTGAAAAATAATTAGTTCTAGCATCTTTTAAGGCCTCTCTGTAAGCAATCGAGCTCTCCTTCCATGAAATCCGAAATACCTCTAGTTTTGTTTTCTTCCAGTTTCGCTCCATTTTTCTGGCTGCTCTCTTAAGGGCCCGGGTGTGCTCATTGTACCACG
Organism: Chrosomus eos; assembly: GCA_036326025.1. Lineage (NCBI taxonomy): Eukaryota > Metazoa > Chordata > Actinopteri > Cypriniformes > Leuciscidae > Chrosomus > Chrosomus eos. The sequence goes on along the minus strand of JAZAVI010000100.1, from coordinate 308,022 downwards.
GCGTTGGACTATTTTCTTTGATCTTCTTTAAGCGCAGCGGAGCAACTGTGTCTAAAGTGCTGGAAAAGAGAGAGTTAAACGTTTCTGTTGCAATATCAAGTTCTTCTAAGCTATCTGGGATGCTGAGATTATGAAACTGATTTGGAAGATTATTGATAAAGCAATCTTTAGTGGCAGAAGTGATAGGTCTAACATATTTATAACACGGAGTCGGCTTTGCAGCCTTGGCTAAATGTAATTTACACGAGACTAGATAGTGATCGGAGATGTCGTCGCTCTGCTGCAGAATTTCAACGCCATCAACATCTATTCCATGTGATAATATTAGATCAAGAGTATGATTACAACAATGAGTAGATCCTGACACGTGTTGTCTCACTCCAATTGAGTTTATAATGTCTTTAAATGCCAATCCCAATGCATCTTTTTCATTATCTACATGTATATTAAAATCACCAACAATTAGGACTTTATCTGCAGCCAATACTAATTCTGATAGAAAGTCAGCAAATTCTTTGAGAAAATCTTTATGGTGCCCTGGTGGCCTGTATACAGTAGCCAGCAGAATTCTCAAACGTGAATTTATTGTTTACACTATAAATTTTTACATTAAGCACCAACACTTCAAAAGAAGTATATTTAAAACTAGATTTCTTAGTGGTTTTCAGAATATTACTATAAATTACAGCAACACCTCCCCCTTTGCCTTTCGGACGAGGCTCATGTTTATAACAATAATCTTGCGGAGTGGACTCATTTAAAGTAATGTAATCGTTTGGTTTTAGCCAGGTTTCTGTCAAACACAGCACATCTAGGTTATAGTCTTTAATCTTATCATTAACTATGAGCGATTTTGAATTAAGGGATCGAATATTCAGCAACCCAAGCTTTATCGTTTGCTCATCTGTATTATATCTGTTTTTTATTTGTTGAACATCAATTAGATTTTTAACCTTAGAAAGGTTTGGCAGTTTTTTGGATTTCCAAATTCGGGGAACAGACACAGTCTCTATATGATGATATCTAGGTGAAAGAGTCTCTATGTGATGAGATTTATCTGACCTTGGTGACGTGAGGCCGCTAGCAGACGGTCGGTTTAGCCAGTTTGTCTGCTTCCTGACCTGAGCCCCAGATTGTCATGTTTTATCTCTAAGACTATGAGCCAAATTACTAGAGAGAAGAGCAGCACCATCCCAGGTGGGATGAATACCATCTCTTTTCAACAGGTCAGGCTTGCCCCAAAAACTTTTCCAATTGTCTATGAATTCTATATTATGTTGCGGACACCAATTAGACAACCAGCCATTGAGTGAACACAATCTACTAACTATCTCATCACTCCTTCGAACAGGAAGGGGGCCAGAGCAGATTACAGTGCCTGACATCGTACTTGCGAGTTCAAACACCTCTTTAATATTAATTTTGGTGATCTCCGACTGGCGAAGTCGAACATCATTAGTGCCGACGTGAAGAGCAGGTGAGAGCAGATGATACTCAGCATGTGTTGGATGTCGTGGAGTTCAGCGCTGGCTCGGTCTGCTCCTCCACTGACAGCTTGGGCATAGCTTGGTCTGCCGGGCTGGGCCGGGCTCTGCTGTGGACGGGCTTCGCCTGCTGGAGCTGTGGGGCTGTAGGACAGTCTGTAGGGGTCCTGTCTGGGTGGTGCTCTGGGTGGTGCTCTAGGTGGTACTCTAGGTGGTACTCTAGGTGGTGCTCTGGGTGCTGCTCCGCTCGGGGCTCTAGATGAGCTGTAGTTTGCTGGAGTCTGTCTCGATGGGTTGACTGGGTTGGGGCTGGTTCTGCTCCACCTGGGGCTGGTCTGGTTGGTCCGGTTTAGAGTGACATCTTTAAATCTCTTTGCGAGGATGTGTACCAGGTTCTTATAAAGGTGGACGTGGTCGTATAGACATTCAGTGTCCAGGTCTGGATGATGGGCCAAGTGGACGTTGGGCAGAAGGGCACAGTGTCTAGAGATGCTGGAGTTTATTTTATTTATTGTGTTGGGATGGAAATCTCTCCTCTGAAGTAGAGTGGACAGGATGATTTTGGAGTTGGGGAAAGTTTGTCTAGCTTTTTCCACGACAGCTCTGAGGGAGTCAGACACTCGGTCCTGCTGGCTCCGCAGGTCGTTGGTGCCCGTGTGGATAATGATGTGACTGGGCCGGCCTAGCTGGGACTCTGTCAGGAGCTCTAGGGCTTTGTCAGTGGTGGGACACCAGTATTTAACAGCTCTGTGTTGGGGGAAAAGTTTCTTCACATCGATGAATTTGCCGTTTGAATCGATGAGTAGAGCTATTTCGGGTCCCTCTGTGCTGGCTGGTGCTGGGCTGCTGTGAGACGAGGGCTGATGCTGCTGTGCTGAGGAGTCTGGCAGGGGGCGCTGTGATGGCTGTGAGCGGTCTGGGTCGGGTCTCTCTGCGCTGACGGATGGGTGTTGACTCCCTGTGTTCGGTGACTCTGGGGTGGAGGGCAGTATTTGAGCTCTGTGGGTCTGCTCTGGTTCTTCTCTGGCCAGGAGGAGCTCTCTCATCTGCTCTCTCAGGGCCTGGATCTCACTGCTCTGCTGCTCTCTCTGCTCCTGGATCTCTCTCAGCTGCTGCCTCATCTCTGCTGTGGCCTGTTCTCTCTCTCTCTCTCTCTCTCTCTCTCTCTCTCTCTCTCTCTCTCTCTCTCTCTCCTCTCTCTCTCTCTCTCTCTCTCTCTCTCTCTCTCTCTCTCTCCTCTCTCTCTCTCTCTCTCTCTCTCTCACTTCCGGTGCACGCTGGGAGCGTTTGGGTGTGTGTGGGGATTCGTAAGGGGAGAGGGTGACTGTTATTTACTTTTTCCTTATTTTCATCTTTAAAATTTGGGGTATAACAGTTGATTTTGAAATTAGGTTAAGTTGAGTAAAGTTTTTTTTTTTCGGGACGGTGTTGGGATGGCGTCGTTCCCGAACGGGGGGGAGCCACCGCCACCGCCTCCGGTGTCTCTGCGTAATGGAGTCAGGTGTGTTCCCGCGCCAGGTGTGGAGATGGAAGAGGTGCTAGTCGCGGTTGGAGAGCAGATCGGGTTTGAAAACATTTTTTCGGCTTCGAGGATGAACAAGGCCGTTGTGATTTTTGTAAAGGAGGAAGAGGTAGTTAATCGTCTCGTAATCAACGGAATTGTGGTAAGTGGCGATTTTATTAATGTTTCACCGCTGGTTACGCCGACGACACGCATAACAATAGCAAACGTGCCTCCATTCATTAATAATGACGAGATTGAGCGGGGATTAGTTCGTTATGGGAAGCTTGCTAGCGCAATTAAAATGGTTCCACTTCGCTGAAAAAAATGCTGCATTAAAGCATGTCATGTCGTTCAGGAGGCAGGTGTTCATGTTTTTGAATGAGCCAGAATTAGACATTTCTTTTAGAGTATGGCATGAAGGAAAGGCGTATATGGTGTATGCAAACTCTGGAAGTATGAAGTGTTTTGAGTGTGGGGATGTGGGCCATAAAAGGATGGCGTGTCCACATAAAGCTCAGAACGGCGAGGAGATTGCAGGGCCTAGTGATGCTGTTGATGTAGCAATAGCAAACGGGTCTGAGACTGCAAAACAGTCTCATGCTGGAGAGATGAGTGAAGCTCAAGCTCATAGCGATAAACAAACGGACGTTGTTGTTGATGATGACAATGAGTCTAGTGAGGAAGGTGAAAAATCGGGGTTGGCTGATCAAAATAAAAAGGCTGAAGTTCATAGAACTGTGGATGATGAAGTGGCAGGGACATCTGGATGTGTTGTAATGTCTGAGGATAAGGGGATAAGAGATGATGATTCAGTCTCTGATATTTCTGAGATAGGGTCACAAGTTTTGGAGGATACATACACATTGCAGGAAATTAATAATTTTTTGGATGCAACATTTGGAAAAGTAGTGGAAGTTACGGATTTTTTTCCAGATACAGATAAATTCATTGGGTCAGTGTTGTCCCTGCAGAAAACTGTCAGTTATGAAGCCTTAGATAAAAAAAAGAGATTTCGTCTGAAGAAAATGATAACAAAGTTAAGGAAGGATAAAATGCATGCTTGGAAAAAGTAAAATGAAGAAGTTGCACATGGTGTTTTCTAAACTTTGTATGTCACGTTTCTATCTGTCCTGTCTCTTTTATTTCCTTTTTCTTATGGGGCTTTTAAGGGTGGGCTCCTTAAATATTAATGGAGGTAGAGATAGGACAAAACTGGAATGGTTTCAGAGTTTATTAAAATTAATCGGGTTGATGTAGCTTTTTTACAAGAAACCCATACTGATACAGATAATGAAAATGAATGGAGCATGTGGTGGGAAGGGAAGCTCACTTTAAGTCATGGGACAAATAAAAGTGCAGGGGTAGCTATTTTATTTTCAAAAAATATCAGTGCTAATATTTTAGCTGTGGATGAGGTCATAAAAGGTAGACTGTTGTTAACTAAGGTTGAGGTTGGAGGAATGGTATTTGTGTTAATGAATGTTTATGCATCAAATAATGGGGTTGAGAGGATGGAATTTTTTATGAAAATGACAAGGTTAATTAAGACAATTGATAGTAATGTGTGTATTGTTGTGGGAGGAGATTGGAATTGTACCACAGACTTTACAATTGATCGAAATGGTGAAGAGCCACATACTCAATCAAGTATAATGTTAGTAAAAGTATTGAATGAATTTGAATTATTAGATGTGTGGAGAATGATTAATAAAAGATCTAGACAATATACCTGGCTTAAAGTAAATGATAATAGAGTCAGCGGTGCACGATTAGATAGATTTTATTTGGGTAAAGTATGGAATAATCGGGTGATGAATGCTTCTATTTTGCCTAATGGTTTTTCAGACCATCACATGGTTATTTTTGATTTCAATTTAAAAAATATGTCAAAACCTAGTTATTATTGGCATTTTAATGCTAAACTGCTACAGGACATTAATTTTTGTGATGCATTTATTTTTTTCTGGAAGAACTGGAAATTGAAGAAAGATTCGTTTGAGAATCTCAGTCAATGGTGGGATGTCGGAAAAGTTAACATAAGGATTTTTTGTCAGAATTATTCATGTCACATTGGATCAGTGGTGAAGGAAACTGTGAAAAGATTACAAAGAGACATTGAACTTTTAGAGCAAGGAATTTTTAATAATAATGAACTTGTGCATGATGATGCTCTACGGAAAAAAAATAAAGAACTTGGAACTTTTCTACAAGAGCAAGTAAAAGCAGCGCTAATAAGGGCAAGATTTTGCTCTATTAAGGACATGGATACCCCTAGCACATTTTTTTTCAATCTGGAAAAGAAAAGTACAACACAGAAGCAAATGTATCATCTTCGTCGTCATGATGGCTCTATAACAACAGATCCTGTGGAAATAAGGAAGATGTCGGTGGATTTCTATTCACAATTATATGCTTCTGAAAACTGTAACCATGAAAGTGCTGAGGATCTACTTAGTGATCTACCAAAGATTGAAGGTGAACAGAAAAAGACTCTGGATGATAGCATTACTTTTCAAGAGCTTACAGAGGCAATG
>JAZAVI010000100.1:277500-297500 GCA_036326025.1 Chrosomus eos | reverse complement strand
ACACACACACACACACACACACACACACACACACACACACACACACACACACACACAGTTCTGGCAGTAGTTGTGCAGCAGGTCCAGGTGCTGCTGTAGTCCCTGTGCAGTGGGTGACACACACACACACACACACACACACCACACACACACACAGTTCTGGCAGTAGTTGTGCAGCAGGTCCAGGTGCTGCTGTAGTCCCTGTGCAGTGGGTGACACACACACACACACACACACACACACACACAGGGTGACAGCAGCACCAGGTCGTCTGCGTACAGCAGGAGTTTGATGCTCCTGTCCTGTAGAGTGAGTCCAGGGCCTGTAGACTGCTCCAACTGCACCGCTAGTTCATTAATGTAGATGTTGAACAGCGTTGGACTCAGGCTACAGCCCTGCCGCACTCCTCTTTTCTGGGTGAAGAATTCTGTATGTTTGTTGCCAATTCGTATTGCACATTTGTTGTTCGAATACATTGATTTTATAATGTCATAGACTTTACCCCCTACACCACTTTGTAAAAGTTTATAATATAATCCGTTGTGCCAAATAGAATCAAATGCTTTTTTGAAGTCGACAAAGCATGCAAATATTTTTCCGTTTTTGGTTTGTTTTACGTGTTTATCGATTAGGGTGTGTAGGGTGTAAATGTGGTCAGTAGTTCTGTGATTTGGGACGAAGCCAATCTGACTCGAGCTCAGGACATTGTGTTCGTTAAGGAAGCTTACAATTCTATTGTTTAAAAATACTGCTAAATAACTTCCCCAGATTACTGCTCACACAAATGCCTCTGAAATTATTAGGGTCCAATTTATTTCCACTCTTGTGAATTGGGGTAATAAGTCCTTGGCTCCAGATGTCAGGAAAACAGCCTGAACTGAGTACAGTGTTGAATAGTTTGAGCAGCGCCGCCTGCAGATCCGGTGTGTGTGTTTCAGCATCTCACCCAGAATACTGTCAGGGCCACAAGATTTATTACCTTTCTGGCTTTTGAGTTTGTTTGTCAATTCTTCATGTGTAATTGGGAAGTCAAGTGGATTTTGATTATTTTTAATTGTCTCTTCATAAATTTGTAGATTTTGTTTAATCAGATTATAATTGTCATTGAGTTGTTTTGGTGGGATTTCTTTATATAAGTTTTTAAAATGATTTGTCCAGATTTCTCCATCTTGTATTGGTAGGTCTTGTGGTTTTGCCGTGCTCAGACTATTCCACATATCCCAGAACTGATTATGATTTATTGAATTTTCTAATTCCTGTATATTTTTGGTCAGATGGTGTTGCTTCTTTGCTCTAATTGTGTCTTTATATATTTTTAGTTTTGAAAAGTATTCAGTTCTTATGTCAGTGTTGTTTGGTTCTTTATGTTTCAGATTTGATAATTTTCTAAGTTGTTTTCTTAATGTTTTGCAGTCTGAGTCAAACCATTTTTCATCTTTTGGAGTATTTCTAGTGTATTTTTTGCCTTTCTTTTTCAATTCACTTTTCTGTGCTGCTTTTTTAAATATGTTATTGATTTCATTTGTAGCTGAATTAACACCATCTTTAGTTGTTTCGAATTTCTTATTAATAAATGTATTTATTAGATTTTTTAGTTCTTCAGAACTGAGGGCTTGGACAAACTTGTCTGCGCTGTCTGAAGCCCATCTGTATCTCTGCTGGACCTGATACATTCGACAGGTTTCCAGTCTGTTTTGTTCTGGTGTGTGATGTGTTCTGATATAGATGTTAGTTTGGTTATGGTCAGAAAGCGGAGTTTGCTGTTTGACAGTGAATGCAATGAAAGAGGATGGGTCCATGTCAGTGATGGCATAGTCAATTACACTAGCTCCAAGACCTGAACAACACGTGAACCTCCCTAAAGAGTCCCCTCGGATCCGGCCGTTCAGGATGTACAGGCCCGAGGCCCGGCAGAGCTGCACCAGCTCTCTACCGCTCTTATTCACTGTCTGGTCTAGGCTCTCTCTCTCTCTCCTCTCTCTCTCTCTCTCTCTCTCTCTCTCTCTCTCTCTCCTCTCTCTCTCTCTCTCTCTCTCTCTCTCGAGTGCATGCTGGGAGTGAGTGGGCGGAGTGTGGTGAGTGTGGAGTGAGTGGTAGCCGACTGTGGCTGGTAAGAGTGCTTTTTTCAAACTTTTTTTTCTTTCTTGTAAGTGTTTTGTGTGTGTTTTGTTATTGTATCGTTTTTGTGAGGATAGTCTGCTTCCAGCATTTTGCTGGGAAGCATGGCGACTCCAAACACAATGGTTTTTGAAAATTTAACTCGGCGTCATGGAGTGAAGATCGATTCAAACGCTAACGTGGAGGATGTTTGTTTGGCCGTAGGAGACGTTGTGGGTCATGAAAACATTGTGTCCGCTTCGCGAATGAATAATGCATTTGTGCTTTTTTTAGCACTATTGAGAAGGCGAATGAAATAGTGCAAAATGGTGTTGTAATTAAAGGTTCACTCACGCCGGTGTTTCCTCTGAGTACTCCCGCCAAGAAAATAGTGATTTCCAATATACCTCCTTTTGTGAAAGATGAGTTAATCTTGCAGGAATTGTCACGTTATTGAAAGATAGTTTCCCCCATCAAAAAAATTCCGCTCGGATGTAAATCGCCTTTAGTGAAACATCTCGTGTCTTTTAGGAGACAGGTGTTTATGATTCTGAAGAATGGTGAGGATGAACTTGACCTGGTTTTTAAATTTAAGGTAGAAGGCTTTGATTATGGTGTCTTTGCATCATCTGATACGACGATCAAATGTTTTGGTTGTGGGAAAATCGGACATCTCAGTCGTAACTGTCCTGATAAAGTGAATAAGAGTACGGAGCAGATTGAGGCAGTTAAAGCAGGGAGCGCTGCTGTCGATGAAATCAGCGCGTCCGAGACTAGTGCAGAGGCCATTCCCGCGAGTACACCGATAGTCGAGCCGATCCAGGGAGTAAACAGCGCGGAGACGCGGGCGTCTGCTTCTCCTCTTGATGATGTTGTGGCGGAGTCTGTGGCGGCAGAGAACGCGGTGGGGTCGAGTGCGTTATCTTCGGCGTTTGTAGAGCAAAACAGAGAAATGGTAAATGAGGATCTGAGATTGAATGCCTGTGAATTGGATATGGAAGTTGAATCTACTTTCAAAACTCCAATTAAAAGAAGAAAGAGTCGAAATGATCAAATCAGTAAGCCTAAACAAGTTAAAAAAAGTGACACTGCTGAAGATGAAATCATAGCTTCGGATGATGATGATTCTGATTCTAGCATTTCTGTGTGTTCAGAGTTTTCTGCTTGTTCCCAAAATGAAGCAGTAAATGTTTTGTACAAAGCTGAAGACATTAGTGTTTTTCTTCATGAAACGAAAGGGCTAAAAGGTGTGCAGATTGAGGATTATTTTCCTAATCGTGCACAATTTGTGAAAGACGCCCGATATTTGATGAATGAAGGGTCTTTCTCCGATCTCGAAGTGTACCGTTTACGGAAGTTTGTAAACAAGTTAAAAAAACAAATTCCTAGAGATGAGAAGAATGCCATGGTTTAAATCCCTAAGCTTGGTTTTTTTTGACCATATACACACTCTCTGTTTTTTTCCCATCTTAGTTTCTTGTTGAACCTAAATAAAACTATGAGTCAGCTAAAAATTGGAACTCTCAATTTAAATGGAGCTAGAGAAGTTCGTAAAAGGATGATGTTGTATGATTTTATAAATCAGAAGTCTGTTGATGTCATGTTTATACAAGAAACGCATAGCGATCAAAGAAATGAGGTGGACTGGAAAAGAGAGTGGGGAGGACACATTTTTCTTAGTCATAAATCCTCTATTAGTGGAGTCGTTGCAATTTTATTTAGCAAAAATATGACTCCAGTGTCTTATGAATGTGTCGAAATTGAAAAAGGTCGTTTTTTAAAAGTTGTCGTTAAATTTGAAAAAATTGTTATGGTTTTTTTAAATATTTATGCTCCGAATAGCGGAGTGGAAAGAGTTTTGTTTTTAAATTTAGTCAACACTACTCTGAAAGGCCTAAATACAGATGATTTTTTAGTTTTAGGTGGAGATTTTAATTGTACAGAGAATGATAAAATAGACCGCAATCATTTAGAACCACATGTTGCATCTCAAAGAGCTATCAAACAACTCGTTCAAACTTTTGATCTCTGTGATATTTGGAGAAATATGCATAAAAAATTAAGACAATATACATGGGTTCATTGTAAAGATAATGCATTGTCTTTGGCACGTCTTGATCGGTTTTACAGCTTTAAGCACCAGTTCAATATTTTTAAATATTGTCAAATTAATCCTGTTGGATTTTCAGACCATAGTGCGGTTCTTTGTTCTGTCCTAGTGAGCCATGTGAAGTCAAACAGCGCCTATTGGCATTTTAATACATCTTTGCTCGATGACAAACATTTTAAAGATTCTTTTACTTTTTTCTGGGATGTTTTTAAACAACAAAAGCACTTATATAGCTCTTTACAGCAATGGTGGGATTGCGGGAAAATACAAATTAAAAACTTTTGCCAGCAATACACTCTTAATGTAACAAGAGAAATAACTCGATCATTGAATATTTTAGAGACTGAGATAGTTGAGTTGTACAGTTTGTCTGAATCGACAGGCAAAAAAGAACATATTGAAGCTCTAACATCAAAGAAAACTTTATTGGCAAACCTGTTAGACATTAAGGCACAGGGAGCGCTAGTTCGTTCACGTTTCCAGAAAGTTACACAAATGGATGCACCTTCCAAATTTTTCTTCAGTATGGAGAAAAAAAACAGTCAAAGCAGAATAATTCATTCCTTGGTCTCTGATACAGGGCAGGAATTAACTAAAACTTCTGAGATAAGAGAAGTTGCTGTACAGTTTTACAGCAATTTATATAAAGCTGATTTAATAAATGAAAAGATGACTAGTAGTTTTTTTGAAGGTCTGCCAAAACTTGATGAAGAGAGCAATGAAAGTTTGCAACAACCTTTGACAGAGCAAGAGCTTTTCACAGCAATGATGAGTATGGAGAATGGGAAATCCCCCGGGATTGATGGGTTACCCATTGAGTTCTATAAAACCTTCTGGCCCATTTTAAAAGAAGATCTCCTATTAGTGTTTGATGAAAGCCTCATTAATGGGTTTCTTCCTCTCAGTTGTAGAAGGGCAGTTATCACTCTATTGCCCAAAAAAGGTGATCTTCAAAATATAAAAAATTGGAGGCCTGTTTCTCTATTGTGCTCAGAGTATAAAATCCTGTCTAAAACTTTGGCTACAAGATTGAGTAAAATAATAGGGAAGGTGATACACTACGATCAAACATATTGTGTACCAAATAGATCGATTTTTGATAATATAACTCTAATCAGAGATGTTTTAGAAGTTTCAAAGCTGTTTGGTATAAATATTGGCCTTATTTCTCTAGACCAAGAGAAGGCATTTGATCGTGTTGAACATCTTTATTTGTGGCATACTTTGCAAGCTTTTGGTTTTAATTCAGTTTTTATTAGTATGATCAGAACAATGTATTGTGAAATTGAGAGTGTGATCAAAATGAATGGTAGTTTGTGTGCCCCCTTTAAAGTACAGAGAGGGGTTAGGCAAGGTTGTGCCATGTCTGGGTTATTATATGTGCTGGCTATAGAACCACTGCTTTCTGTGTTACGAAACAAGTTAAAGGGTTTAACATTGCCACAGTGTAATAATGCTTTTTATTTGTCTGCATATGCTGATGACGTTATTGCTTTTATAAATGATAGTGATGATGTTGAAATGTTAAAACAAATTGTTAATGACTTTAAAGAGATTTCATCAGCAACTGTAAATTGGGGGAAAAGTGATGCTTTATTGATTGGAAAATGGGAAGGAGGAAATCCCACTCTACCTGGAGGCTTACTATGGCAAAAAGATGGGTTAAAGTATCTTGGTGTTTTCTTGGGCAGTGAAGCTTTCATGCAGAAGAACTGGGAAGGAATGGCAGATAAAGTAACAGGACGTTTGAAGAAATGGAAATGGCTCCTTCCTCAGTTGTCTTTTAAAGGACGCACGCTCATCATCAACAATCTTGCGGCTTCTTCCCTCTGGCATAGACTTGGATGCGTTGACCCTCCTGTTGGTCTCCTACCAAAAATTCAAGCAGAAACTGTGAACTTTTTTTGGGACAATTTGCATTGGATCCCTCAAAGTGTTTTGTTTCTGGCCAAAGAAGATGGAGGCCAAGGTCTAGTGCATTTGGCTAGTAGATGTGCTGCGTATCGTCTTCAGTTTTTGCAGAAATGTATGCTGGGATCTGAAAGACTGGTATGGAGACCAGTGGCTCAATGCATTTTACGTAGAATAAGTGGACTCGGCCTGGACAATGTTTTGTTTTTAATGGACTCTAAAAAATTTGATTTTAGAGGGGTTCCTGCTTTCTATCGAAGTGTCTTTAAAGTATGGAGTCTGTTTAAGCCTCAATGGATGGAACCATTAATGTCCCTGTACTGGCTCCTGGAAGAGCCCATTGTGTGTGGAGCACGTTTCGATGTATCCGGGGATGAAATACCGGGTCTTAAAGATTTGTTGTACAGAAGTAGATCTTTACAGTTGAAACACATTATAAATAATGCAGGTCCTGATTTTAAAGATGTAGAAGCAGTTTCAGCCTTTTTAAAGGTAAAATCTGCACGATACATTAAACGTTTTTTAGATAAACTGCAGGGGTTTTGAATGTACAAGAAAGAAACTTACTTGATGAGTATGATAAGAAATGTATATTTCCAGACTGTGAAGACTTCTTTCCAGATATAAGTATTGTACCTGATCTTACTTCATTTAACGATATTAATCCCTTGTTGAAAAAGGAAATTGATGTGCAAATTGATTTTTTTGAAGTTAAAGGGAAAGCATTGTACAGAAGTATTGTGAAAGTGATGAATATAAAATGGTTAAAGAATAGAAGTGATACTGTGTGGAGAGACACATTAGGGATTACTGAAACAACAAAACCAGTGTGGAGGATTCTATACAAACCTCCTTTACCTAAAAGAGTTGGTGATCTTCAGTGGAGGATACTCCATGGGGCGATAGCAGTTGGGTAGTTGACGTGACGTGGCTTTTTCACCGTCACAGAAGATAAAAAATAATTTATTTCACATTTTCATTATTTAGAATACTGTAAATGGTTAAACACTTTCCTGTTTTACATGAATTTGTTATTTTAATACCAGAGTTATTTTTTATTTTTTTACAACTTTGAGCCAAATCTCAAAATTCTCCTATGGTGTGACGGGGGACAAGATTATTTCATAGATATTAAATTTTATAAATAAAGAAAATAATGTTTAAACATCTTAATGGACACTCCTGGCATGTTTGTGCAAGTGTCTATTTCACTAAGTGGCCATCACTTTTCCTATACATACATTTCTAAAAGTATGGGAATTTCATAAAGTTTGTCACAGAAAAAAATGTCCTTTGGTGTTACGCAATAACCTGATATTATGTTGGGCAATATCATGGCCAACTAAATTTAGTTGAAAGACCCTTTTCAAGGTCATGTGACTGAAGACCCATATGAAGCCCATGAGCAATGCGCATAGTAAGTATTTCTCTCAGAATTGTTCAAATATTTAACTATGGTTTCAGACCACTGAAGTTGTTACGTTTTTTTGTCCTTCGGTGTGACACCCCTAAATTAAATTTTTTAATTCAAATTTGTATTTTTAACAGCAGGACTATGTAATATTATGCAAATGTATCATGCCAATTGCTAATGACAGTTAAGCTAGCATTAGCATGGTTATTAACATGCCAAAAAAGCTCAAATGTCCTTTGGTGTGACAGGAAATGTCCTTTGGTGTGACACTCTGGCCTGTCACACCATAGGACACAGATGTCACACAATAGGACAAGACCTCCTTAAGAAGCTATTAAAACAAATAGATAAAGTTTGTTAACATACTTTTCATTCTTTTTTGACCAGTTTTAATGATTTTAAATTCAATAATGACTTACATTTTAATGTTTATTGCCATTTTTGGAGATTATAAAATGTTCTGAAGTGTTACTAAAACAACTATAATGTATAATTTAACAACTATAAACAAATATAAAGTACACAAATACAGTGCTACTACTTTATAATGCTACTTAACTTGTTTTAGAACAGAAAGAACTGAGGGAGAAATGTGTGCAAAAGAGAGGACCGACAGTATAGGGAGCGAATTAAAAAAGATCCACAGAGAAAGGAGGCGATCCTAAGAGAACGACGGAGAAAGTAAATCAAACTGAAATGTTGCCATATACATCATATACATCTTAAAATAATTCAGGGATCTTGATGAGTGACTGAACAACTGCTTATTGTTCAGTATCAGAATAGACCTGTGTGAGGTTCAGGTTCAACAATAGTTAGATAATAAGCTAGTTTTACAGAATAATAATCTATATTGTGTTTAAAAGAAATTGACAACATTTGTAGGGAAAACACATAGGTCATGAGTTCATAATTGAGTATACATAACATTAATTTCTCTGTTGATCAATTCATATATTCTATCATTATTTCAAACAGATATCATAAAAAGAAGGCTCTCTGGGAATTGGATACATTCGACATTAAAGTACTAGGAAGGAAGAGACAAACTAAACTTATGCTATGTTTTTAGGGATTTTATTTTCATGTCAGAAGCCACGTCTCCATCCACTTTACAATGGAATTATCTGAAGTTCAGTAAAAAACCTCACGCGAATAAAGCTGGTGAAAGTGTTTTTCCATCAAACGGCTTTAAAGCGAATATAAACCTGTGTGTAATGACATCACATGCTGTTTTGCGATCAAACTGGTATATCGAATTGATTTGAGACATTTTAAGGTGTTTCCATTCATTTTCTCACTGAATTGCACAACATTCAAGCCAACATTTGCGAACAAAGTTTTGCTAGACAAAATGGATTGCGCCATAATAACGTTTCCATCCGCGTTTATCAAATAAGCCGTATATCGAATAAGATAAAATCCCATGAGTCCGAACGCATTTCATTTGAGTCAATATTCATGAAATTCAATTGAATTTTACTGTTTCCATAAAGCATTTTTAATTCGATATCACTTAATGCAGATAAAAACGTGTGCATGGACACATAGCTGTTGTTTCCTTATTGATGGATCTATAAGTATCAAAGTTACTTTTGGTGTGATGTTTTGCAGTTTATATTGCTGAAAAATAAAAACAAATGTCCTCCTTTATAATTGTTACAATAAACACTTTATATTCTGGCTCTTTTTATGCAATGACTATCTTTGTCCTTTGGTGTGACGTTTTGTCCTATGGTGTGACAAACATAAAACAACAGAAAAATATACTTATTTTAAAATATCTTTTTAAAAAAGAGTCAAGTTTGGCATTAGGGGAGTTTCAATAATATCTCCTCTTAGATGGGTACAATTTCAAACAGTTTTGTAAGGTTGGCGAAAAAGTTTTATTGATATTCGTAGGGAAAAGTCTATCAAGTTCATCTATTCATGCTGAAAATTATTTTAATTAGTACTTTCATGTAAAATAAATATCACTTTGATTAAAAAAAGTTTTAATAATGTGAACAATTCTCTCAAGTATTTTTTTAATGTTTTTTAATATAATTTCTTAATACTTTTTAAATGTCACACCATAGGACACATTTACAGTACTGTTGAGTGAAAAAATGAAAAAAATATGTGAAGTCATTGACAAAATGAGTGACCACTACTATTTTCTTAAACTGCAGTTTTCATACTCCATAAATATATGTATTTTTTCTTAAAAAGTTATGTTTTCCAAAAAAAGTACTTTTTCTTGGCCATTTGTCAACTACCCAGTTAACTCTTTTGTGGCAATGTTGAACCCAAATGTAAGTGAAAATTGCCCCTTTTGCAATGAAAGGGAGACTGTGTTTCATTGTTTCATGTTTTGTAGCAGACTTTCTTTTTTGTTTAGCCTTTTAGAGATTCTTTTTGAATCTTTTGAGGTATGTTTTACAAAGCAGGATTTTATTCTTGGTTGTATGTATACTATTAAGGAAATATACAAATGTCAATTGCTTAATTTTATTGTTGGTATTGCGAAATTAGCCATTTATATAACTAGGAGAAATAAAATTGAACAGAAAGGAGAACAAGAACTTAAATCAGCTTTTAAAAAAATGGTAAAATCAAGACTTGTAATCGATTTTAATTTTTATAAACTAATGAGTTCATTGAATATTTTTTAAATTGAGTGGTGCTGTGATGATGTGCTGTGTTCATTAGTTGATAATGAACTGGTTATTTCAGAAGTGTTGATGTAAGTTAAAAAAAAGTAATTTTTTTAGAGTGAAAAATATGTGACTTGTTTTGTGAATAATTTTTATAGTCATATTTTTGTAATAAAAAGGATTGTCAAAATTCAAAATTCTCTTTTAGAAAAGGATTTAGAAATTATCTATATAAAACACAAAAACAAAACAAAAAAGACACAAAAGTGAAAAACAAACGAACACTGAACTTGGAATTGAACACTATATACATGTGTAGGTCTTAGGCTGTGTGTGAGTGTGCGTTTATTGGGTGTTTGCTGGCTTCTGGTCGTCCCTCAGGATGTGGCAAGATGCTACAAATTTTGCAGCTATGTTTGAGCATTTGGCTTCTTCACCAAGAATGAAATGGAGTTTTTGGGGTGGATTGCAGCTGTTAAAATGGGGAAATATTAGATTTATTTTGGGGTAATAGTGGTCTCTAATATGTTGATATTTTGGGCATTCTGTGAGGAAGTGCAGCTCGGTCTCCGTCACTCCCAGCATGCAGTGCGAGCAGAGTCTGTCCTCACGGGAGAGCCAGGTCTGTCTGCGCCGGCCCGTCTCTATGGCCAGACTGTGCTCGCTGAGTCTCTCTCACACACACACACACACACACACACACACACACACACACACACATGTTTGTTTTTGTGACTTATGAGGACATTCCATAGGCGTAATGGTTTTTATACTGTACAAACTATATATTCTATCCCCCTACACTGCCCCTGTCCCTAAACCTACCCATCACAGGAGACATGCTGGATTTTAACATTTAAAAAAAAACATTGTTTTTTATGTTTTTTAAGCTGTTTGAAATATGAGGACGCATGCAATGTCCTCATATTTCACGTGTAAGTTGTAATACCAGTGTAATACCCATGTCATTATACACATTTGTGTCCTCATATATCACAAAAACAAGCACACACACACACACACACACACACACACACACACACACACACACACACACACACACACACACACACACACACACACCCGTCTCTACGGCCAGGCTGTGCTCGCTGAGTCTGTACATCGTCAGGGTTTTCCTGAGTCTCACATCACTCACTGTGCTCAGGTAGCTCGCAACAGTGTACTCTCGATTCAGTGCCGAATAACATTCTAGTTTGTGTTGGTTTTTAATGGTGTTTGTCCAATGGGTGATGTACTTGTCTTGTTCTGTGTTGATAATTTGTGCAGGCCGAATGTGTGTGAGTGTGTGTGTGTACTGAGGCGAGCTGATCTCTGCAGGAGAGAGCTCAGTCAGTCTCAGCACCAGCCGGCACAGGGGACTCCTCGCTACGCTCAGGTGTGTGTGTGTGTGTGTGTGTGTGTGTGTGTGTGTGTGTGTGTGTGTGTGTGTGTGTGTGTGTGTGTGTGTGTGTGTGTGTGTGTGGCACAGGGGACTCCTCGCTGCGCTCAGCTCTTGGTGTTTTAGGGCTTGGTAATGGTATGTGTTGGGGTCGCTTGTTTTTAGGTGTTTCCAGAATTTGATGGCTCTTTTTTGGATGTTTAGAAGGAGAGGGTATTGGCCTAATTCTGCCCTGCATCCCCCCCCCCCCCCTCTCTCTCTCTCTCCCTCTCTCTCTCTCTCTCTCTCTCTCTCTCTCTCTCTCTCTCTCTCTCTCTCTCTCTCTCTCTCTCTCTCTCTCTCTCTCTCTCTCTCTCTCTCTCTCTGCGCATGCGTGAGCGTCTGTTGAGCGAGTGTGAGGTGCGTGTGGTGAGTGCAAGTGGTTTATGCCCGCTGTGGCTTTCTTCCTTCAATTCTTTTTCTTTCAATATCCTTGAATTTTTTTCGTATTTGTGGTGTATCGGGTGGTGGAATAAGCTCTCGTGAGGGGTTTTCGGGCGTCAGCAACTAGTGTGTGTCACTGGGAAGCATGGCAGCCCAAAACACAAACACCTGTTTAGACTCTCTCACGCGGCGTCACGGAGTAAAAGTGGTGTCCGCGGTGAATGTGGAGGAGTGCATTCTTGCCGTTGGAAATGTTGTTGGCCATGAGTGTATTTTAGCGGCATCTAGGATGAACAACGCAATGGTTTTGTTTTTAAATTCTGTTGACAAGGCGAACGAAGTAGTGGAAAGAGGTGTAGTG
The DNA here is from genome assembly GCA_036326025.1 of Chrosomus eos. Taxonomy (NCBI): domain Eukaryota; kingdom Metazoa; phylum Chordata; class Actinopteri; order Cypriniformes; family Leuciscidae; genus Chrosomus; species Chrosomus eos. The sequence goes on along the minus strand of JAZAVI010000100.1, from coordinate 285,149 downwards.
ATCGGTGGTTTGTTTACCCCAGTGCTTCCCCTTTCCACACCCGCGAAAAAAGTCACTCTGTCTAACATTCCACCATTCGTGAAAGACGAGATGCTAATAAAAGAGCTGTCACGGTTTGGAAAGATAGTCAGTCCCATAAAAAAGATCGTTCTGGGTAGCAAATCAGACTTGATTAAACATGTGGTATCTTTCAGGAGATTTACTTATATGATCCTAAAGGATAATCGAACTGACCTCAACCTGAATTTGAAACTCAAAGTTGATGACTTTGATTACACTGTCTTTGTAAGCACTGATGTGATGAAGTGTTTTGGCTGTGGCAAAACTGGGCATTTAGTGCAGGCTTGTCCGGACAGTAATGGTACAAATACACAAGGTGTCTCAGGTGAAGCTGGTGCGCAAGCCAGGAATACAGCAGATAATGTTCTTGATTTAACCCAAGCTGATCCCAGACCATCCACTAGTCGTCTAACTGAAACAATACCTCATGAAAATCAAGCCATAGCTGGGAATAACGAGGAGAACGCTTTAGTTGATGCAGTTGTAGTTGATAAAGGTGAGCCCAAGGCTGATGAGAGCATGGATATTTCGCATGTTACTACTGTAGTGTCTGAATCAAAGTCTCCTTCAGAGAGTGTCACCATAAGTGATAGCTTAATGATGGATCTAGATCAGGCAGTTTTTAAAACACCGTTAAAGAGGAAAAAGAATGACAAGGTTTCTGAATCAAAACAAGCTAAAAAAACAGAAAATGAAAAGGAGTCTGATGACGATGTTGGTAATGAGAGTGACGTCTCTGATTCTGGTGCTTCTAGTTGTTCCCAGAATGAGTGGACGTGTCGAGATTATGATACTGAGGAAATCAAGAAGTTCTTAAAAATGTCAAAAAACTCGAGGGGGGTACAGGTTGCTGATTATTTTCCAGACACAAAGCGTTTTGTGGAAAATACGAGAGCTTTCATGGCTGAGGGAGGTTTCACAAATAAAGAAGTCTATAGGTTGAAAAAATTTGTGACAAAACTCCAACAACAATTGAGTAATTAATGGCAGTAAATTGGATGCATTTTTTGGCCCTTCTTGGCTGTTTTTTTCTCTATGACCTTGTAGCGTTGCCACAATAGGGAAAGCATATTTTATATTAATTGAAATATATTAAGTTTTATGTTGTCAATTATTGTATTGCTTTTCCCGTTAGTCTGTACTTGCCCTTACTGTTGTGTTATTGACGCCGATATATATGTTCTCGCGATCTCTTAGCGAGACTTCCCGTCACGTGATGACGTATCATGGGACAGGAAAAGACTTTGCGTTTGCCATATAAGGAACCGGTATTCCGGTCTTCAAGAGAGTTGACTCTCACTAACAGACTGCACCGAGCCGTGTGGATTACCTTGTTTGCTGGCTGTTTTCGGAGCGCTGAGGTGCCGATCCTTGGAGGAGTTCTAACCTGTTGGATTACTCATCTCGTTGGACTTGTACAGTTACGTTGCAACATTGATCCCGCTCTCGGACGGGGCAAATAAGCCGGCAAGGAGGAGCTGACTTTGCGTTAGTGCACGCTGGATTTATTGACTTTATACATAACCACTCTCACGACACACACACACACACACACAAATACACACATTCACGTTTATTTTTCTCTGTGATATTCAGCGTTGTATGCTTAGTTATTGTATATATTTCTTTTCTGATTTGTAAATACACTTGGGTTGATTGTTGAGATTTCAGTGTTGAGTATTATTTTTCTCTCCTCCGTACGAGTTTATATAGAAGCAGGACAGGTTCCTATTTATTTTGTTAATACCCCGCCTTTAAATATTGTGGAGTGTTACATAGTGGTGGCCCGTACGGGGACCTGCTGTTTCTTTTGGTTATAGAGTTTTTTGTGTGTATATCAATATGGAGGAGGAGACAAATGTAAATGGAGGAGTAATAAATCAGAATCTAGATACTGATGAACCTGATACTGAAGTACATGAATTAAGGTGTAACTCTGAAGATGCCCAAGCAGTTGATTTTACTGCAGGCCCATTTGTTACCAGACGTAATCCTGCAGCTGAAATAACATCTATGCTTAGTTCAATGTATATTTCTAATGATGATGAGAAAACTGATGATGAAGATGATGCTGACAGAGATGTATTGAGTGTAAATATTGTACAAACAATGCAAACAGAGGTTGATAAAATTAAAGTGGATTTATTGGCTCTTAGTGCTAAAGTACATCATAATGAACAGGAGGTAAAACAGGCAGTAGATAGTTCACTTAATAGAGAAACCAGTTTCCGTCAAGCAGTGGACGCTGGCTTGGCAGATTTGGAAGATAATTTCCAGAGGTCAATAGAGAAGTTGGAGAGAGCTGTGGCTGACTGTTTTCTGCGGAGAGATGCCAAATGGGAGAGCCAAATGAAAAAGTTAAGATTCACCAGTACCCCCTCTCGCTCTCAAATACAGTCTTTTAACCCTGCACCTTCCATATCTACTGTCCATGATTTCAGAACTCCCATACCAGCATCAAGAGTTAAAGCCACCCCTGCCACTAAGGTCAACGCTACTTATGATGTCACTTCTGGAACTCCACTGAGGTAATCCTCTGGGAGAAACGCTGACATAAAAGCATCTTTGAAAGATTGCCAGTCAGTTACTTTGGCTTTTTCCGCCTTCCACCAGCTCAGAGCGGGTCCTTTGAGCACTGTACTCAGCGTGCCAATGAGCTCCACTCTACTCCCTGAACACTGATGTTGCTCCCGGCTGGGACTCCGACAATCAGGAGGAATTACGGAAGCTGATGGATACTTGGCCTCATACCACCTCCAAGGTCCTTGGCAAAACATCTGTGGAACAACACAAAATCATCCTATCTGAGGAAATGCCCATTAAATCCAGAGCTTATAGGGTCTCACCTTTCAAGAAAAAAATCATTGATGAACAAGTGGAACAAATGCTGCAAGACCACATCATTGAGCCTTCTTTCTCTCCTTGGTCATCGCCTGTAGTCCTTGTCCCCAAACCGGATGGTTCCTACCGGTTCTGCGTGGACTATAGGAGGCTTAACAGTAAGACCATACCTGACGCTTATCCAATGCCTATAATACATGACATCTTAGAATCAATGGAAGGCGCCTCCTGGTTCAGTACATTGGACTTGCAGTCAGGGTACTGGCAGGTAGAAATGGAGGAAAGAAGTAAAGACAAAACAGCCTTCATCACCTCACAGGGACTATTCCAATTCCGCTCCATGCCATATGGGCTCCGAAATGCCGCCGCCACTTTCCAGAGGCTGATGGAGAAGGTCCTAGCAGAATTGAGAGGGAAGTTTTGTTTTGTGTACATTGATGACATTACAATCTATTCACGGTCTTTAAACGAACACGTACAACATCTGAACACCATTCTGCAAAGACTAAAACAAGCATCGCTTACCCTGAACATGAAGAAATGTCACTTCTTTAAAAAACAGTTAAAGTTTCTTGGCCACATCGTCTCAGAGAAAGGAGTGGAGGTCGATCCTGAAAAGACCCGGGCGGTCGCTGACTATCCTCCTCCCAAAGACCTTAAAGCCCTCCAACGCTTCTTGGGATTAGCAGGATGGTACCACAAGTTCATTCCCCATTTTGCCGACATCACAGCTCCGTTAAATAACCTGAAAAAGAAAGGAGTAAAATGGGATTGGACTCCTGAGTGCCAATCCAGCATGGAGAACATTAAACAAATATTGCAAGACCCACCAGTATTGATGCAGCCTGACCTCAATCAACCTTTCCAGGTACATACAGATGCCAGTGATGTGGGCTTAGGAGCTATTATCACCCAGCAAACTCCTGAGGGGGAACGGGTAATAGCTTATGCCTCACGAACATTGCGGGGACCTGAGCTGAACTATTCAACGGCGGAAAAGGAGTGTCTGGCTGTAGTTTGGGCAGTGGAAAAATGGAGGCATTACCTTGAAGGGAGACAGTTTGACATTTACAGCGATCATGCTGCCTTAACTTGGGCCTTCAATAGCCCCAAAACCTCCTCTCGGCTGACCCGGTGGACTCTTCGGCTGCAGCAGTTCATTTTCCAAGTACACCACAGGAGAGGATGTCTGAACCTGGGACCAGACGCCTTGTCACGAGCCTGTGAATCTAGGGAAAGTGACAGTGGGCACTGTATGACCATCACTACATCGAAATGTGCATCAGACATACCTCACTCGTTAGCTGAGATCGCTCAAGCACAAAATGTTGACAATACCGTCGCTCTCCTACAACTGACCCAAAAAACCAGAAAGGTACAGGATCAACGGATTACCTTCGAGGTTCACCAGGGGGTGTTATATCGCCGGGTACCTGTAATGAATAACGGAGATAAATTCCAATTGGTGGTTCCACAGACATTAATCCCTGGTTTTTTACATTACTTTCACGATAACCCACTGGGAGGACATCTGGGAAGACTCAAATCACTGCTGAGGCTCTTGGAGGTGGCGTGGTGGCCCACTGTCCGAAAAGACGTCTGGCAATACGTCAAAGGATGCGATACCTGTCAAAAATATAAACATGACAATACAAAACCCAGTGGCTTCCTACAGCATACACAAGTGACCGAACCGGGTCACACTTTGGGGATGGATTTTATGGGACCGTTCCCTCTAAGTAAGAAACAAAACGCTTATCTGCTGGTGATAGTTGATTATTTTACCAAATGGGTAGAGATGTTCCCCCTAAGAGATAGCAAGACACCAAAGATCGTCAAAATTCTCAGAGAAGAGATCTTTACCCGATGGGGGGTCCCGAAATACATCATATCAGACCGGGGAGCACAATTCACCTCCAAGATTCTGTCCGAGCTCTGCAAGTCATGGGGCAGCATCCAAAAACGCACTACCAGCTATCACCCTCAAACAAACCTGACAGAAAGAGTAAACAGAACCGTAAAAACGATGATTGCGTCTTATGTGGGACAAAATCATGAAACATGGGACCAGTGGTTACCTGAGCTAAGGTTTGCTATCAACACTGCCCATCAAGAAACCACAGGTAGAGCTCCGGCTGAATTAATGCTGGGCAGACAGCTGCACGGCCCACTAGAGAGGTTAATCCTCAAACCCCCCACTCCAGACCAAACCTCATATAATCTCGTTGAAAGACAGAAGATCATGGCAGAGGAGGTAAAGCTCAGAGTAGGTGTGCAACAAGCCAGACAAGCTAGGTATTACAATGCCCGACGGAAAGATGCGCAGTTTCAGCCGGGTGATCTAGTCTGGCTTAAAACTCACCCGATCTCGTCTTCCTCGAGTAAATACTCTGCCAAGCTAGCGCCCAAGTGGGAGGGACCAGCTGAAATAATGAAAAAAATGGGGCCAATAAATTACACGGTTCGTTGGGGTGACCCATATAAAACAGACATTGTCAATGTGGTTAACCTGAAACGCTGGTACGGACGATCTCCTCCTATGACGATGTCTGGGGGGGGGGGGGGGGGGGGGGGGGGGGGGGGGTTTTATGTAGCGTTGCCACAATAGGGAAAGCATATTTTTATTAATTGAAATATATTAAGTTTTATGTTGTCAATTATTGTATTGCTTTTCCCGTTAGTCTGTACTTGCCCTTACTGTTGTGTTATTGACGCCGATATATATGTTCTCGCGATCTCTTAGCAAGACTTCCCGTCACGTGATGACGTATCCTGGGACAGGAAAAGACTTTGCGTTTGCCATATAAGGAACCGGTATTCCGGTCTTCAAGAGAGTTGACTCTCACTAACAGACTGCACCGAGCCGTGTGGATTACCTTGTTTGCTGGCTGTTTTCGGAGCGCTGAGGTTTCGGACTCCTTGGAGGAGTTCTAACCTGTTGGATTACTCATCTCGTTGGACTTGTACAGTTACGTTGCAACATTGATCCCGCTCCCGGACGGGGCAAATAAGCCGGCAAGGAGGAGCTGACTTTGCGTTAGTGCACGCTGGATTTATTGACTTTATACATAACCACTCTCACGACACACACACACACACACACACACAAATACACACATTCACGTTTATTTTTCTCTGTGATATTCAGCGTTGTATGCTTAGTTATTGTATATATTTCTTTTCTGATTTGTAAATACACTTGGGTTGATTGTTGAGATTTCAGTGTTGAGTATTATTTTTCTCTCCTCCGTACGAGTTTATATAGAAGCAGGACAGGTTCCTATTTATTTTGTTAATACCCCGCCTTTAAATATTGTGGAGTGTTACAACCTAAGTTTATTTTTTTATAACTTTCACATGGGTGACTTTCGCGTTGCATCCTTAAATGTGAATGGAGCAAGAGAATGCATAAAACGTATACAAATACATAATACTATGAGTCAGAAACAACTAGATGTTTTATTTTTGCAAGAAACACATAGCGATACAACAAATGCTGATGAATGGGCGAAAGAATTTAAGGGTCTCTCTTTTTTTAGTCACAAATCCTCACTTAGTGGTGGTGTAGCTATTTTATTTGCCAATAGTTTTAGTCCCTCTACTATTGAGACGGAAGAGGTTGTGAATGGTAGATTGCTAAAGATTCGAGCCCAGGTTGAGAACCACATTTTTGTTTTTATATGTGCGTACGCTCCAACTCTACCAGCAGAAAGAATGGTGTTTTTACATACTCTTTCTGAAACGTTGGAAAAATGTAGTAGCGAGGAGCATTTATTTTTAGGTGGAGACTTTAACTGTGTAGAAAGTAGCATGGACAGAAATCATGTAGAGCCACATTTGCTTTCTCGTAAGCGACTTATCCAGTTGATCGAAACAAATGATTTATGTGACGTCTGGAGGAGTCTAAATGGGAATGTAAAACAGTACACATGGGTACATGCGCGTGATAAGAGGCTGTCATTGGCTAGACTAGATGGATTCTATGTTTTTTAAACATCATCTTAGTACTTTTAAAAATTGTTTTATAATCCCAGTTGGTTTTTCAGATCACAGTCCTGTTATATGTACAGTAACTTTACACTCTGTCAAGCCGAGAAGTGCTTACTGGCACTTTAACACAAATTTATTGAGTGATGCACATTTTAGAGAAACATTTATATTTTTTTGGGAAAACATTGAGTTTCAGTCTTTAGAAAAATGGTGGGAGTTTGGTAAAGTACAAATCAAACAACTATGTCAACAGTACACTCACAATGTCACGAAAGATATAATTAAATCCATAAAAGTTTTAGAAGATGAAATTCTGAAATTCCAAGAAGTGGCAGAGTTAAGTGGAAATCAAACACACATCGAGTCCCTTTTTTTAAAGAAATCCGTTTTGTCCGACATACAAAAAGTGAAGGCACAGGGGGCGCTTGTTCGGTCACGTTTTAAAGATATAGACCAGATGGATGTACCGTCCAAATTTTTCTTTAGTCTAGAAAAAAGAGACGGTCAGAAACGTTTTATACATTCTTTATTTTCTGAGACCGGCTCTCTTGAATCAGACCCTAGAGAAATTCGGAAAAGAGCAAACAGTTTTTATGAAAAGCTTTATAGTTGTGAACACAAGGAAGATAGCGTTGTTGAACAATGTTTTTATGAAGAGCTACCCAAGGTCTCTGAAGAGTCCAATGCAGAGCTCAAGAGAGCTATAAGCCTGGGTGAACTGTACGAAGCCCTCCAGAGTATGGAGAACGGCAAGGCTC
>JAZAVI010000100.1:242500-270000 GCA_036326025.1 Chrosomus eos | reverse complement strand
GTTTCCTCTTGGAAATACGGAGACTCGAGGGGTGGAATGTAGATTGCACAAAGGAAAACAGGCTTAGATGCTGATATTATTCCTTTTTGTATTTTTAGCCACAGGTGGTGTTGTTCTTTTTTTATTAATTCTATGGACAGTTCAGATTTAATCCATATGATCATCCCTCCCGAGTCTCTCCCTTGTGTGACTGATGCGAGTTTTACTGATGGTAATATTATTTCTCTGTATCCTGAGGGACAGCCAGTGAACGCTTCTCCTCTACACCAGGTTTCCTGTAAGATGATGACATCTAGGTCTTGAAGTTCTTTCATAAAATCAGAATTTCTACTTTTTAGGCCAAAGACTGAGGAGTTTAGACCTTGAATATTCCACGTAGAAAAACTAAGTGATTTCATCATAAATGTTTAAAATAATGTGTATGGTTTGTATGCTATTTTGAGAAAAGAGAAATGATGCAAAATTAAAATAGATTAAATTAAATCAATGAATGATGGAAGTAAAGTTATGTTAAGAACTCAAAACATTAACAATTACATATTAAATGTACATTAATACCACAGACTTAGGTAGGTTGTGTGTGGGTATTTTTTTTTTTTTTTTTTTTTTTTACCACTGTCCAGTGAGTAGGTGGGAGCAGATGATACTCAGCATGTGTTGGATGTCGTGGAGTTCAGCGCTGGCTCGGTCTGCTCCTCCGCTGACAGCTTGGGCGTAGCTCGGTCTGCCGGGCTGGGCCGGGCTCTGCTGTGGACGGGCTTCGGCTGCTGGAGCTGTTGGGCTGTAGGACGGTCTGTAGGGGTCCTGTCTGGGTGGTGCTCTAGGTGGTGCTCTAGGTGGTGCTCTAGGTGGTGCTCTAGGTGGTGCTCTAGGTGGTGCTCTAGGAGGTGCTCTAGGTGGTGCTCTAGGTGGTACTCTAGGAGGTGCTCTAGGTGGTGCTCTGGGTGGTGCTCTAGGTGGTACTCTAGGAGGTGCTCTAGGTGGTGCTCTAGGTGGTGCTCTAGGTGGTACTCTGGGTGCTGCTCCGCTCGGGGCTCTAGATGAGCTGTAGTTTGCTGGAGTGTGTCTCGATGGATTGACTGGGTTCGGGCTGGTTCTGCTCCACCTGGGGCTGGTCTGGTTGGTCCGGTTTAGAGTGACATCTTTGAGTCTCTTTGCGAGGATGTGTACCAGGTTCTTATAGAGGTGGACGTGGTCGTATAGACATTCAGTGTCCAGGTCGGGATGATGGGCCAAGTGGACGTTGGGCAGGAGGGCACAGTGCCTAGAGATGCTGGAGTTTATTTTATTTATTGTGTTGGGATGGAAATCTCTCCTCTGAAGTAGAGTGGACAGGATGATTTTGGAGTTGGGGAAAGTTTGTCTAGCTTTTTCCACGACAGCTCTGAGGGAGTCAGACACTCGGTCCTGCTGGCTCCGCAGGTCGTTGGTGCCCGTGTGGATGATGATGTGGCTGGGCCGGCCTAGCTGGGACTCTGTCAGGAGCTCTAGGGCTTTGTCAGTGGTGGGACACCAGTATTTATCAGCTCTGTGTTGGGGGAAAAGTTTCTTTACATCGATGTATTTTCCATTTGAATCGATGAGCAGAGCTATTTCGGGTCCCTCTGTGCTGGCTGGTGCTGGGCTGCTGTGAGACGAGGGCTGATGCTGCTGTTCTGAGGAGTCTGGCAGGGGGCGCTGTGATGGCTGTGAGCGGTCTGGGTCGGGTCTCTCTGCGCTGACGGGTGGGTGTTGACTCCCTGTGTTCGGCGACTCTGTGGTGGAGGGCAGTATTTGAGCTCTGTGGGTCTGCTCTGGTTCTTCTCTGGCCAGGAGGAGCTCTCTCAGCTGCTCTCTCAGGGCCTGGATCTCACTGCTCTGCTGCTCTCTCTCCTTCTGTATCTCTCTCAGCTGCTGCCTCATCTCTGCTGTGGCCTGTTCTCGGTCCTCTAGCTGCAGTCTCAGTGAGGTTAGCTCACACTGATAGCTGTCCTTCTCTGTCTGAAGCTTTCTCGTCTGCTGTGTGAGGGCTGACAGTCTCTGTGTTAAGTGCTCGATGTTCTGCTGGAGTTCAGTATGAGCTGCACATGTATCTGGCTGCTGCTGTCTCAGCACAGTTTCTCTGAGCTGCACCATCTCCATCTCCAGCTTGGTGAAGTGCTCCTGTAGGAGAGGTATAGCTTTGAGCAGGGAGGGTGAGATGTGCCCAACAGTTCCTGCAGTAGTGGGTCTGAGATCTGAGGTGCTGTTCGGTGGATTCTGATCACATGACAAGCTTTCAGATGGTACAGCTTTCTCATGTTTCACAATTTCACCTATTGTTCTGAAGTCCACCTGAAATGTTTTCAGGTCCCCCTGTACCATGACTGTGCCATTTTTATAGATATTCACAGTTATTACTGTGCTGTCAGGATCGTGTGGTTCTCTGATTTTGACTTTCCAGCCATTGCAGATGCCTTCTTTCTTTACAGAGGGGTAATGGTGGATGATGGCTTTATGCCAGGCGCTGGGGTGATCAGAGAAGAAAATGAGGTTGCAGACTTCTCCAGTTTTGAACAGGTCTGCAAACAGAGTCTCAGGGTTTTTTGTCAGAAGTTTCTGCTTATAGGTTTTCCTTGCGGTGTCGGATTTCACCTCAGAGGGATACTGTATGGTGGTGAGGGGGGAGCTCATCTGCATATGGCAGTTGGCTGATTGCAGCTGCTGCTCTGATTGGCTGATTCTCTCTGCCTCAGTTAAATTGATACATTGAGTGCCAGAGTGTGGGCTAGCCATAGCTTTAGCTTTTTAGCATTTTTAGCTTATAAAAATATAAAAAGATCAATTTTATGCCCTTATATTTGGAGAAAATAAGCAAACAAGCCGAAAAAAAGATTTCCAGTGCAGTTTTGGTCGTACTCACTGCTTCTCCCTCTGTGAATCGGTGGTTCTTTTCCAGTTTTAAACTTTCCCTCCAATTTTCCAGCAGGCCTGTTGCTAGAAGTCTGATCTTCTGATCCTCTGCGTTGATTATTTGTGTTTAAAAATAAAAAAGCTGCATTTTCTGAGTTCTTTTCATCAAAGTTCACGTCTGTATGTGGTATTCTTCTAGATTTAGTAGATTTTCGGTATATTTCTTTTCTCAAAATAGCAAACAAAGAAGAAAATCTAAGAGCTCATGGAGATCATGGCTTCTAACTCTCTCTCTCTCTCTCTCTCTCTCTCCTCTTCTCTCTCCTCTCTCTCTCTCTCTCTCTCTCTCTCTCTCTCTCTCTCTCTCTCTCTCTCTCAATTCAATTTCAATTTCAATTTCTATTTAATTTGCTTTATTGGCATGACTGTACATATTACAATATTGCCAAAGCTTGGAACACATATAATGATTATAAAGACATAAAAAATAATAAAATAATAAAATATTATAACATAACTTAGCTTAAATTTAAATGTACAAAATAAAACAAGTGTACAAATTAACAGTGTAGCAGATTAGATTATCTGTGAACATTCGATACCACAGTGTTTTAACATACATAAACACACACACACACACACACATACATACAAATACACATTACTGAGGTCACTGTGGTGGGCAGTAGTTAAACACACTGAGGTCATACACACACACACACACACACACACACACACACACACACACACACACACACACACACACACACACACACACACACACACACACACGTTCACCTGCTGTCTCTCAGGCTGTGGCACACACACACGTATCTGGCAGCCAGTGTTGCGCTCTGTCCCTCTCCTAGTAGGATCTTTATCTGTTCTACTTCAGTCATGGCTGTAAAGTTGTGTATTACGTTATTTAGTTTGTTGAAGTAGAGGTCTCTGACTGAGCTGTATTTGTGACAGTGAAGGAGGAAGTGTGTCTCTGTCTCGATCTCTCCTGTCCTACACTGAACACACACCCTCTGCTCTCGGGGTAACCAGCTCTTCCGGTGTCTGCCGGTCTCGATGGCCAGGTTATGTTCACTCAGCCTGTACTTGCTCAGGATCTCACACACACACACACACACACACACACACACACACACACACACACACCCTCTGCTCTCGGGGTAACCAGCTCTTCCGGTGTCTGCCGGTCTCGATGGCCAGGTTATGTTCACTCAGCCTGTACTTGCTCAGGATCTCACACACACACACACACACACACACACACACACACACACACACACACACACACACACACACACACACACACACACACACACACACACACACACACACACACACACACACACACACACACACACACACACACACACACACACACACACACTCAGCCTGTACTTGCTCAGGATCCGTCTCTGCTTTGTGTCTCTCACACTCTGGAGATATTCTTCCAATTCATAATTTGATTTCAGATTTCGATAGAATTGTAATTTACTTTGTGTTTTGGTTTCCTGATCCCAATGTTCCAAATATGTATTTTTAGACTGTTTGGTAATTTGGTTTATTCTGATGTGTGTGTGAGGAGCAGTGCTGGTCTGAGACTGGTTAGGGTTAGTTGGGTTAGTTAGTCTCAGGACCAGCTGACTGAGGAGACTCTTTTCGGGGTTCAGTTCTTGGGTTTGCAGTGCTTTAAAATGTAGCGATTCTGTGGGACTTGATTTTAGATGCATCCAGAATTTAAGGGATCTTTTTTGCATATTAATAATCAATGGGAATCGGCCTAATTCTGCCCTACACGCATTATTGGGTGTTTTCCTTTGTAATTTTAGTACCATTTTGCAGAATTCTGTGTGTAGGGCTTCTGTTGGATGTCTGTCCCATCTAGTGTAGCTCTGATCACTGAGTGGACCCCACACCTCACTTCCATACAGCGCAATGGGCTGGATTACACTATCAAAGATTTTACACCAGATTGGAATTGGTAAATCAATTTTTTGGAATTTTTTCTTAATTGCATATAGAGCTCTTCGAGCTTTATCTTTGAGAGCATTCACTGCCACACTGAAGCTCCCCGATGCAGTGATGACCAGGCCGAGGTAAGTGTACTGCATCGTGTGCTCTAGGCCGGTGCTGCCTAGACTGAACTGGTATCTGTGTTCCTGACATCTGGGCTTCTTCTGGAAGACCATAATGTTGGTCTTTGTGAGGTTGACTGCCAGGGCCCAGTTCTGGCAGTAGTTGTGCAGCAGGTCATATTGACTCTGTAGTGAAAAAAGTAAATTATAATTTAAGATTATTATATCGTTCAATTAATTGTTTCACACAATTGATTAGATTAAGAATTGTAACTCAACTTTTATTTCCCATTATTGATTACGCTGACTTTGTCTATATGAGTACAACAGAATTACACCTTAAATCCTTAAATGTTGTTTATAACAGTCTTTGTCGATTTGTGTTGAGATGTCCGTTTCTAACTCACTATTGTCATATGTACCAACAATTGAATCTCTTATCACCAAGGGCCAGACGACAGCTACACTGGTTTCAGTTTATTTATAAATGTATCTTTTTTAATTATCCTTCTTATTTGAAGCAACATCTAGTCCTATATAGGTCAACGTATGGCCTGAGACACCTTGATCATCTTTTTTTTGCCGTTCCAAATATACATAAAGAAGTCGGAAGACGTGCTTTCAAATTCAAAGCCCCCTCTGATTGGAACAACTTACCTTGCTCTTTAAGGTCCATCTCTTCCTTTCCACTCTTTAAGTCAGCCCTTTTAATTTACTTACAATCCTGTGATCAGTGTAAATGTTTCTCTGGTTTTTGACCTGTGTGTATGTATATGTATATAGGTGTATTTTTGTATTTGTATATATATGTAGGTCATATACTTGCTTGTTTTGGTGGTTTTGTCAAAAATGGTTCACTCCTGTAATATTGTAATATCTCAATATCAAACTATACTGTTTATGTGAATATGCTTTGGATAGAGGTGGACAGGTTGGGGTGGTTGGTTGTGAGGAAGAGCTTTAGTATGTATGTGTGTGTAAGGTGTAAGTTTTTGGTGTTATCTTGAGGACCCCCTCGAAAATGAGATGTTTCATCTCAAGGGGTTATCCTCTAATAAAATGAAATGAGGTCCAGGTGCTGCTGTAGTCCCTGTGCAGTGGGTGACACACACACACACACACACACACACACACACACACACACACACACACACACACACACACACACACACACACACACACACACACACACACAGGGTGACAGCAGCACCAGGTCGTCTGCGTACAGCAGGAGTTTGATGCTCCTGTCCTGTAGAGTGAGTCCAGGGCCTGTAGACTGCTCCAACTGCACCGCTAGTTCATTAATGTAGATGTTGAACAGCGTTGGACTCAGGCTACAGCCCTGCCGCACTCCTCTTTTCTGGGTGAAGAATTCTGTGTGTTTGTTGCCAATTCGTATTGCACATTTGTTGTTCGAATACATTGATTTTATAATGTCATAAACTTTACCCCCTACACCACTTTGTAAAAGTTTATAGTATAATCCGTTGTGCCAAATAGAATCAAATGCTTTTTTGAAATCGACAAAGCATGCAAATATTTTTCCGTTTTTGGTTTGTTTTACGTGTTTATCGATTAGGGTGTGTAGGGTGTAAATGTGGTCAGTAGTTCTGTGATTTGGGACGAAGCCAATCTGACTCGAGCTCAGGACATTGTGTTCGTTAAGGAAGCTTACAATTCTATTGTTTAAAATACTGCTAAATAACTTCCCCAGATTACTGCTCACACAAATGCCTCTGAAATTATTAGGGTCCAATTTATTTCCACTCTTGTGAATTGGGGTGATAAGTCCTTGGCTCCAGATGTCAGGAAAACAGCCTGAACTGAGTACAGTGTTGAATAGTTTGAGCAGCGCCGCCTGCAGATCCGGTGTGTGTGTTTCAGCATCTCACCCAGAATACTGTCAGGGCCACAAGATTTATTACCTTTCTGGCTTTTGAGTTTGTTTGTCAATTCTTCATATGTAATTGGGAAGTCAAGTGGATTTTGATTATTTTTAATTGTCTCTTCATAAATTTGTAGATTTTGTTTGATCAGATTATAATTGTCATTGAGTTGTTTTGGTGGGATTTCTTTATATAAGTTTTCAAAATGATTTGTCCAAATTTCTCTATCTTGTATTGGTAGGTCTTGTGGTTTTGCCGTGCTCAGATTATTCCACATATCCCAGAACTGATTATGATTTATTGAATTTTCTAATTCTTGTATATTTTTGGTCAGATGGTGTTGCTTCTTCACTCTAATTGTGTCTTTATATATTTTTAGTTTTGAAAAGTATTCATTTCTTATGTCAGTGTTCTCGATTTAGTGCCGAATAACATTCCAGTTTGTGTTGGTTTTTAATGGTGTTTGTCCAATGGGTGATGTACTTGTCTTGTTCAGTGTTGATAATTTGTGCAGGTCGAATGTGTGTGAGTGTGTGTGTGTGCTGAGGCGAGCTGATCTCTACAGGAGAGAGCTCAGTCAGTCTCAGCACCAGCCGGCACAGGGGACTCCTCGCTACGCTCAATTTAAAAAATCTAATTTAATAGAAGGACCCCAGACTTCACTGCCATATAAAACAATTGGTTCAATTATTGATTTGAAAAGTTTGAGCCAAATTTGGATTGGGATGTCAATTTTGATTGATCTTTTTATGGCATAGAAAGCCCTTTGAGCTTTCTCTTTGAGTTCATTCACAGCCAAAGTAAAGTTTCCAGTTGGAGTAATTTTCAGGCCGAGGTAAGTGTATGTTTTTGTGCTCTCAATGGTTCTGTGTGATAGTGTGAATGTGTGTGTTGGTCCCTGAGATCTGGAGCGTTTCTGGAACATCATGACTCTAGTTTTCTGGTGGTTGACGGTCAGGGCCCAGGACTGACAGTAATCCTCCAGCAGATCCAGGCTGTCCTGAAGCCCCTCTTTAGTGGGCGACAGGAGGACCAGGTCGTCTGCATAGAGAAGACACTTGATCTCGGTGTCGTTTAGAGTGAGACCTTGAAAGGGAGCATGTTCTAATATTTCGGCTAATTGGTTGATGTAAATGTTAAAGAGGGTGGGGCTTAAACTGCAGCCCTGTCTCACTCCGCGCCCCTGGGGGAAAAATTCAGTTCTTTGGTTTCCAATTTTAACAGCGCATTGGCTGGCTGTGTACATCGATTTGATCAAATCATAGAATTTCCCCCCTATTCCACTGTCGATGAGTTTAAGGTATAGTCCTTCATGCCAGATTGAATCAAATGCTTTCTTGAAATCGATGAAACAAGCGAAAATTTGTGCTTTGTTTTGATGTACATATTTGTCAATTAGTGTTTGTAATGTGAAAATGTGGTCGGATGTGCGACATTTTGGAAGAAAGCCGATTTGGCATTTACTCAAGGCATTGTGCTTCATAAGGAAGTCTATAAGTCTGGAGTTCAAGATGCTGCAGAGAACCTTCCCCAGGTTACTGTTCACACAGATGCCTCGGTAGTTGTTGGGGTCTAATTTGTCTCCGTTCTTGTGGATGGGCTGATGAGGCCCTTGTTCCAGATCTCAGGGAAGAACCCTACACACAGAACATCATTGAACAGTTTCAGCAAGGCCAGTCTGAAGCTTTGGTCTGTGTGTTTCAGCATCTCGTTCAGGATGATGTCGACACCACAGGCTTTCTTGGCCTCAAGGGCTCCTAATTTGTCTTCCAATTCTTCGATTGTTATGGGGAAATCTAAAGGGTTTTGATTTTCTTTAATTGATCTTTCCAAATTGTCTAGTTTATTAATTATTTCATTTTGTTTATAATTTTGAATGTCAGTTGGGCTGTATAATTCTTGGAAGTGGTTTTTCCACTTCTCCCCGTCTTGGATTGCCAGAACTTCTTGATTTGGTTTGTATAGCAATTTCCATTTATCCCAAAATTTGTGTGAGTTTATAGATTTTTCAATTTCTTCAAACTGGTTTTGCAGAAACTGTGCTTTTTTCCCCGGATTGTGGCTTTATATTGTTTGAGTGCCTCACAGTAAAGAAGGCGGAGGTCCGAATTATCTGGTTGTCTGTGTTTTTGGTTTGATAAATTTCTGAGGTTTTTTCTCAGAGCCTTACAGTCCAAATCAAACCATTTGTCAGTGTCTAAATATTTTTTCTTTGGTTTAACAATTAGCAAATTACTTTTTTGTGCTGTTTTGTAGAATATGTTGTTTAGATCGTGTACTTCCTGATTGATGCCAAATTGATTTTTAGGGTATTCCTGTATTTGGAATGAATGTATGAGGGATTGTACTTCTGGAGATTCAACAGCAGTGCTGTAATTACTGGCACTGGTTTCAGTCCATTTGAAGGACATTATTTTGCTCATTTGATATGGAGTCCTAATTGGTTTGGGTGATGTTTCAGATTGCTTTATATAGAGGATGATTTGGCTGTGGTCTGAGAAAGGTTTTAGAGGTTTGACTGTGAATGCTCTCAAAGAGGAAAGGTCTAGATCTGTGATGGTATAGTCTACAGTGCTGTTACCAAGAGCTGAGCTGTAGGTGTATCGGCCGAGCGAGTCTCCTCGCAGTCTTCCGTTGACGATGTACAGAGCCAGTCCTCGGCAGAGCTGTAGTAGCTGCCGTCCGTGCGCGTTCACGGTTTCATCGCAGTTTTGTCTGCTGGGGTAGGAAGGGTACAGGTTGTTATTGCCAGTGATGAATCTGGTACCGTGCGATTCTAAGAAATCTAATTCTTCTCCTGTTCTAGCGTTTAAATCACCCATGAGCAGCACATTTCCCTGGGCCTGGAAATGGCTAATTTCTCTCTCTATGGTTAGGAAAGTTTCCTCTTGGAAATACGGAGACTCGAGGGGTGGAATGTAGATTGCACAAAGGAAAACAGGCTTAGATGCTGATATTATTCCTTTTTGTATTTTTAGCCACAGGTGGTGTTGTTCTTTTTTTATTAATTCTATGGACAGTTCAGATTTAATCCATATGATCATCCCTCCCGAGTCTCTCCCTTGTGTGACTGATGCGAGTTTTACTGATGGTAATATTATTTCTCTGTATCCTGAGGGACAGCCAGTGAACGCTTCTCCTCTACACCAGGTTTCCTGTAAGATGATGACATCTAGGTCTTGAAGTTCTTTCATAAAATCAGAATTTCTACTTTTTAGGCCAAAGACTGAGGAGTTTAGACCTTGAATATTCCACGTAGAAAAACTAAGTGATTTCATCATAAATGTTTAAAATAATGTGTATGGTTTGTATGCTATTTTGAGAAAAGAGAAATGATGCAAAATTAAAATAGATTAAATTAAATCAATGAATGATGGAAGTAAAGTTATGTTAAGAACTCAAAACATTAACAATTACATATTAAATGTACATTAATACCACAGACTTAGGTAGGTTGTGTGTGGGTATTTTTTTTTTTTTTTTTTTTTTTTACCACTGTCCAGTGAGTAGGTGGGAGCAGATGATACTCAGCATGTGTTGGATGTCGTGGAGTTCAGCGCTGGCTCGGTCTGCTCCTCCGCTGACAGCTTGGGCGTAGCTCGGTCTGCCGGGCTGGGCCGGGCTCTGCTGTGGACGGGCTTCGGCTGCTGGAGCTGTTGGGCTGTAGGACGGTCTGTAGGGGTCCTGTCTGGGTGGTGCTCTAGGTGGTGCTCTAGGTGGTGCTCTAGGTGGTGCTCTAGGTGGTGCTCTAGGTGGTGCTCTAGGAGGTGCTCTAGGTGGTGCTCTAGGTGGTACTCTAGGAGGTGCTCTAGGTGGTGCTCTGGGTGGTGCTCTAGGTGGTACTCTAGGAGGTGCTCTAGGTGGTGCTCTAGGTGGTGCTCTAGGTGGTACTCTGGGTGCTGCTGCTCCGCTCGGGGCTCTAGATGAGCTGTAGTTTGCTGGAGTGTGTCTCGATGGATTGACTGGGTTCGGGCTGGTTCTGCTCCACCTGGGGCTGGTCTGGTTGGTCCGGTTTAGAGTGACATCTTTGAGTCTCTTTGCGAGGATGTGTACCAGGTTCTTATAGAGGTGGACGTGGTCGTATAGACATTCAGTGTCCAGGTCGGGATGATGGGCCAAGTGGACGTTGGGCAGGAGGGCACAGTGCCTAGAGATGCTGGAGTTTATTTTATTTATTGTGTTGGGATGGAAATCTCTCCTCTGAAGTAGAGTGGACAGGATGATTTTGGAGTTGGGGAAAGTTTGTCTAGCTTTTTCCACGACAGCTCTGAGGGAGTCAGACACTCGGTCCTGCTGGCTCCGCAGGTCGTTGGTGCCCGTGTGGATGATGATGTGGCTGGGCCGGCCTAGCTGGGACTCTGTCAGGAGCTCTAGGGCTTTGTCAGTGGTGGGACACCAGTATTTATCAGCTCTGTGTTGGGGGAAAAGTTTCTTTACATCGATGTATTTTCCATTTGAATCGATGAGCAGAGCTATTTCGGGTCCCTCTGTGCTGGCTGGTGCTGGGCTGCTGTGAGACGAGGGCTGATGCTGCTGTTCTGAGGAGTCTGGCAGGGGGCGCTGTGATGGCTGTGAGCGGTCTGGGTCGGGTCTCTCTGCGCTGACGGGTGGGTGTTGACTCCCTGTGTTCGGCGACTCTGTGGTGGAGGGCAGTATTTGAGCTCTGTGGGTCTGCTCTGGTTCTTCTCTGGCCAGGAGGAGCTCTCTCAGCTGCTCTCTCAGGGCCTGGATCTCACTGCTCTGCTGCTCTCTCTCCTTCTGTATCTCTCTCAGCTGCTGCCTCATCTCTGCTGTGGCCTGTTCTCGGTCCTCTAGCTGCAGTCTCAGTGAGGTTAGCTCACACTGATAGCTGTCCTTCTCTGTCTGAAGCTTTCTCGTCTGCTGTGTGAGGGCTGACAGTCTCTGTGTTAAGTGCTCGATGTTCTGCTGGAGTTCAGTATGAGCTGCACATGTATCTGGCTGCTGCTGTCTCAGCACAGTTTCTCTGAGCTGCACCATCTCCATCTCCAGCTTGGTGAAGTGCTCCTGTAGGAGAGGTATAGCTTTGAGCAGGGAGGGTGAGATGTGCCCAACAGTTCCTGCAGTAGTGGGTCTGAGATCTGAGGTGCTGTTCGGTGGATTCTGATCACATGACAAGCTTTCAGATGGTACAGCTTTCTCATGTTTCACAATTTCACCTATTGTTCTGAAGTCCACCTGAAATGTTTTCAGGTCCCCCTGTACCATGACTGTGCCATTTTTATAGATATTCACAGTTATTACTGTGCTGTCAGGATCGTGTGGTTCTCTGATTTTGACTTTCCAGCCATTGCAGATGCCTTCTTTCTTTACAGAGGGGTAATGGTGGATGATGGCTTTATGCCAGGCGCTGGGTGATCAGAGAAGAAAATGAGGTTGCAGACTTCTCCAGTTTTGAACAGGTCTGCAAACAGAGTCTCAGGGTTTTTTGTCAGAAGTTTCTGCTTATAGGTTTTCCTTGCGGTGTCGGATTTCACCTCAGAGGGATACTGTATGGTGGTGAGGGGGGAGCTCATCTGCATATGGCAGTTGGCTGATTGCAGCTGCTGCTCTGATTGGCTGATTCTCTCTGCCTCAGTTAAATTGATACATTGAGTGCCAGAGTGTGGGCTAGCCATAGCTTTAGCTTTTTAGCATTTTTAGCTTATAAAAATATAAAAAGATCAATTTTTATGCCCTTATATTTGGAGAAAATAAGCAAACAAGCCGAAAAAAAGATTTCCAGTGCAGTTTTGGTCGTACTCACTGCTTCTCCCTCTGTGAATCGGTGGTTCTTTTCCAGTTTTAAACTTTCCCTCCAATTTTCCAGCAGGCCTGTTGCTAGAAGTCTGATCTTCTGATCCTCTGCGTTGATTATTTGTGTTTAAAAATAAAAAAGCTGCATTTTCTGAGTTCTTTTCATCAAAGTTCACGTCTGTATGTGGTATTCTTCTAGATTTAGTAGATTTTCGGTATATTTCTTTTCTCAAAATAGCAAACAAAGAAGAAAATCTAAGAGCTCATGGAGATCATGGCTTCTAACTCTCTCTCTCTCTCTCTCTCTCTCTCTCTCTCTCTCTCTCTCTCTCTCTCTCTCTCTCTCTCTCTCTCTCTCCTCTCTCTCTCAATTCAATTTCAATTTCAATTTCTATTTAATTTGCTTTATTGGCATGACTGTACATATTACAATATTGCCAAAGCTTGGAACACATATAATGATTATAAAGACATAAAAAATAATAAAATAATAAAATATTATAACATAACTTAGCTTAAATTTAAATGTACAAAATAAAACAAGTGTACAAATTAACAGTGTAGCAGATTAGATTATCTGTGAACATTCGATACCACAGTGTTTTAACATACATAAACACACACACACACACACACACACACACATACATACAAATACACATTACTGAGGTCACTGTGGTGGGCAGTAGTTAAACACACTGAGGTCATACACACACACACACACACACACACACACACACACACACACACACACACAACACACACACACGTTCACCTGCTGTCTCTCAGGCTGTGGCACACACACACGTATCTGGCAGCCAGTGTTGCGCTCTGTCCCTCTCCTAGTAGGATCTTTATCTGTTCTACTTCAGTCATGGCTGTAAAGTTGTGTATTACGTTATTTAGTTTGTTGAAGTAGAGGTCTCTGACTGAGCTGTATTTGTGACAGTGAAGGAGGAAGTGTGTCTCTGTCTCGATCTCTCCTGTCCTACACTGAACACACACCCTCTGCTCTCGGGGTAACCAGCTCTTCCGGTGTCTGCACACACACACACACACACACACACACCACACACACACACACCCTCTGCTCTCGGGGTAACCAGCTCTTCCGGTGTCTGCCGGTCTCGATGGCCAGGTTATGTTCACTCAGCCTGTACTTGCTCAGGATCTCACACACACACACACACACACACACACACACACACACACACACACACACACACACACACACACACACACACACACACACACACACACACACACACACACACACACACACACACACACACACACACACACACACACACACACACACACTCAGCCTGTACTTGCTCAGGATCCGTCTCTGCTTTGTGTCTCTCACACTCTGGAGATATTCTTCCAATTCATAATTTGATTTCAGATTTCGATAGAATTGTAATTTACTTTGTGTTTTGGTTTCCTGATCCCAATGTTCCAAATATGTATTTTTAGACTGTTTGGTAATTTGGTTTATTCTGATGTGTGTGTGAGGAGCAGTGCTGGTCTGAGACTGGTTAGGGTTAGTTGGGTTAGTTAGTCTCAGGACCAGCTGACTGAGGAGACTCTTTTCGGGGTTCAGTTCTTGGGTTTGCAGTGCTTTAAAATGTAGCGATTCTGTGGGACTTGATTTTAGATGCATCCAGAATTTAAGGGATCTTTTTTGCATATTAATAATCAATGGGAATCGGCCTAATTCTGCCCTACACGCATTATTGGGTGTTTTCCTTTGTAATTTTAGTACCATTTTGCAGAATTCTGTGTGTAGGGCTTCTGTTGGATGTCTGTCCCATCTAGTGTAGCTCTGATCACTGAGTGGACCCCACACCTCACTTCCATACAGCGCAATGGGCTGGATTACACTATCAAAGATTTTACACCAGATTGGAATTGGTAAATCAATTTTTTGGAATTTTTTCTTAATTGCATATAGAGCTCTTCGAGCTTTATCTTTGAGAGCATTCACTGCCACACTGAAGCTCCCCGATGCAGTGATGACCAGGCCGAGGTAAGTGTACTGCATCGTGTGCTCTAGGCCGGTGCTGCCTAGACTGAACTGGTATCTGTGTTCCTGACATCTGGGCTTCTTCTGGAAGACCATAATGTTGGTCTTTGTGAGGTTGACTGCCAGGGCCCAGTTCTGGCAGTAGTTGTGCAGCAGGTCATATTGACTCTGTAGTGAAAAAAGTAAATTATAATTTAAGATTATTATATCGTTCAATTAATTGTTTCACACAATTGATTAGATTAAGAATTGTAACTCAACTTTTATTTCCCATTATTGATTACGCTGACTTTGTCTATATGAGTACAACAGAATTACACCTTAAATCCTTAAATGTTGTTTATAACAGTCTTTGTCGATTGTGTTGAGATGTCCGTTTCTAACTCACTATTGTCATATGTACCAACAATTGAATCTCTTATCACCAAGGGCCAGACGACAGCTACACTGGTTTCAGTTTATTTATAAATGTATCTTTTTTAATTATCCTTCTTATTTGAAGCAACATCTAGTCCTATATAGGTCAACGTATGGCCTGAGACACCTTGATCATCTTTTTTTTGCCGTTCCAAATATACATAAAGAAGTCGGAAGACGTGCTTTCAAATTCAAAGCCCCCTCTGATTGGAACAACTTACCTTGCTCTTTAAGGTCCATCTCTTCCTTTCCACTCTTTAAGTCAGCCCTTTTAATTTACTTACAATCCTGTGATCAGTGTAAATGTTTCTCTGGTTTTTGACCTGTGTGTATGTATATGTATATAGGTGTATTTTTGTATTTGTATATATATGTAGGTCATATACTTGCTTGTTTTGGTGGTTTTGTCAAAAATGGTTCACTCCTGTAATATTGTAATATCTCAATATCAAACTATACTGTTTATGTGAATATGCTTTGGATAGAGGTGGACAGGTTGGGGTGGTTGGTTGTGAGGAAGAGCTTTAGTATGTATGTGTGTGTAAGGTGTAAGTTTTTGGTGTTATCTTGAGGACCCCCTCGAAAATGAGATGTTTCATCTCAAGGGGTTATCCTCTAATAAAATGAAATGAGGTCCAGGTGCTGCTGTAGTCCCTGTGCAGTGGGTGACACACACACACACACACACACACACACACACACACACACACACACACACACACACACACACACACACACACACACACACACACACACACACACACACACACACACACACACACACACAGGGTGACAGCAGCACCAGGTCGTCTGCGTACAGCAGGAGTTTGATGCTCCTGTCCTGTAGAGTGAGTCCAGGGCCTGTAGACTGCTCCAACTGCACCGCTAGTTCATTAATGTAGATGTTGAACAGCGTTGGACTCAGGCTACAGCCCTGCCGCACTCCTCTTTTCTGGGTGAAGAATTCTGTGTGTTTGTTGCCAATTCGTATTGCACATTTGTTGTTCGAATACATTGATTTTATAATGTCATAAACTTTACCCCCTACACCACTTTGTAAAAGTTTATAGTATAATCCGTTGTGCCAAATAGAATCAAATGCTTTTTTGAAATCGACAAAGCATGCAAATATTTTTCCGTTTTTGGTTTGTTTTACGTGTTTATCGATTAGGGTGTGTAGGGTGTAAATGTGGTCAGTAGTTCTGTGATTTGGGACGAAGCCAATCTGACTCGAGCTCAGGACATT
This sequence comes from Chrosomus eos, assembly GCA_036326025.1. Classification (NCBI taxonomy): domain Eukaryota; kingdom Metazoa; phylum Chordata; class Actinopteri; order Cypriniformes; family Leuciscidae; genus Chrosomus; species Chrosomus eos. The sequence goes on along the minus strand of JAZAVI010000100.1, from coordinate 253,710 downwards.
GTGTTCGTTAAGGAAGCTTACAATTCTATTGTTTAAAATACTGCTAAATAACTTCCCCAGATTACTGCTCACACAAATGCCTCTGAAATTATTAGGGTCCAATTTATTTCCACTCTTGTGAATTGGGGTGATAAGTCCTTGGCTCCAGATGTCAGGAAAACAGCCTGAACTGAGTACAGTGTTGAATAGTTTGAGCAGCGCCGCCTGCAGATCCGGTGTGTGTGTTTCAGCATCTCACCCAGAATACTGTCAGGGCCACAAGATTTATTACCTTTCTGGCTTTTGAGTTTGTTTGTCAATTCTTCATATGTAATTGGGAAGTCAAGTGGATTTTGATTATTTTTAATTGTCTCTTCATAAATTTGTAGATTTTGTTTGATCAGATTATAATTGTCATTGAGTTGTTTTGGTGGGATTTCTTTATATAAGTTTTCAAAATGATTTGTCCAAATTTCTCTATCTTGTATTGGTAGGTCTTGTGGTTTTGCCGTGCTCAGATTATTCCACATATCCCAGAACTGATTATGATTTATTGAATTTTCTAATTCTTGTATATTTTTGGTCAGATGGTGTTGCTTCTTCACTCTAATTGTGTCTTTATATATTTTTAGTTTTGAAAAGTATTCATTTCTTATGTCAGTGTTGTTTGGTTCCTTATGTTTCAGATTTGATAATTTTCTAAGTTGTTTTCTTAATGTTTTGCAGTCTGAGTCAAACCATTTTTCATCTTTTGGAGTATTTCTAGTGTATTTTTTGCCTTTCTTTTTCAATTCACTTTTCTGTGCTGCTTTTTTAAATATGCTATTGATTTCATTTGTAGCTGAATTAACACCATCTTTAGTTGTTTCGAATTTCTTATTAATAAATGTATTTATTAGATTTTTTAGTTCTTCAGAACTGAGGGCTTGGACAAACTTGTCTGCGCTGTCTGAAGCCCATCTGTATCTCTGCTGGACCTGATACATTCGACAGGTTTCCAGTCTGTTTTGTTCTGGTGTGTGATGTAGGGCTGTCAACGAATATTCTAAATTCGAATATATATTCGAATAGTTTTAAAAAACAGAAATTCGAAGGTGAAAATTAATATTCGAATCATGTGGAAAAACACGCCCGCGGTAGCAGAGGCGCGGCTGTCTGCTTTGCGAGGGGCAAAATCCTGAAGACGCATTTTCCAGCTGCACAGATAGCACAGTGAGTGTCTGGCTCACTCATTGGCTGTGCTGCGGCAACTGCACATCCAATGACGCGGCGCCTCCGACGTGTGCGCCAATGAGCTAGCATTACATCATACAGAGCCCGCCAAGGGGGCGTGGCCAGACTATTGCTTGCACAAAACTCTTGATCAGCACTCAACATTTGTGTATTGTTGTTCATTTAAACCGTTATGCGCAGAGAGCGTGAGGGCGAGAGAGCGAGCGAGAGAGAGAGAAAGAGTGCCTGCGAGAGAGAGAGAAAGAGTGCCTGCGAGTGCGAGCGAGAGTAAGGTCTGCGGTCTTGGCCATTGATTTACTTGTTTTTGTGTAAGTTAATACGTTGTCAAATATGTTTAAACTTAGATAAACTACCTAAATAAATAGTTGTGTCTCTTTGTATTCATTTGTCCTGATATTGACGTAATGCACGTCATTGACAAAATGCGCAACCAGATATTCGAATAGTTCGAATATATGTGGGTTTTTTAGAGGGAATATTCGAACGTCATTTTTGAGCAATTTTGACAGCCCTAGTGTGATGTGTTCTGATATAGATGTTAGTTTGGTTATGGTCAGAAAGCGGAGTTTGCTGTTTGACAGTGAATGCATTGAAAGAGGATGGGTCCATGTCAGTGATGGCATAGTCAACTACACTAGCTCCAAGACCTGAACAACACGTGAACCTCCCTAAAGAGTCCCCTCGGATCCTGCCGTTCAGGATGTACAGGCCCGAGGCCCGGCAGAGCTGCACCAGCTCTCTACCGCTCTTATTCACTGTTTGGTCGAGGCTGTTTCTCGGTGGAAGTTTTCTTGTGAGACTCGGGGGTTTTGGCCAAAGACATATTCATTACCCTTTGGATCTATGTCATCGGGTTCAGATCCAGTTCTTGCATTAAAGTCTCCACACAGCAGCACGTTTCCCTGGGCCTGGAAATGGCTGATTTCTGTGTGGATGTGGTTGAGGTATTCTTCCTCATGGTAAGGGGATTCTGCTGGGGGAATGTAGATGGGACAGAGATATGTGTCTCTAGTAGAAATGCCAGTTTTGCTTAGTTTTAACCAGCAATGAAATTTTCCAATTTTAGTTGTAGAAATATGTTTGGCCAGATCCTCCCTGTACCACACTAGAATTCCTCCCGAGTCTCGTCCACGATGGACTGTACTTATTTTGACTGAGGGCACAATCACTTCATAGTAGCCTGAGGGACAGTAGGTGAGCGCATCATTTCGACACCAGGTTTCAGTGAGGATTATGATCTCAACATCTTCGATATTTTTTAGAAATTCTGTGTCTGTACTTTTAGAACCAAACGTTGAAGAGTGAAGACCCTGAATATTCCAGAAACTTATTTTAAATGAACTCATTCGTATTCCAAAAGATAAACCTTTTGTCTCTCTCTCTCTCTCTCTCTCTCTCTCTCTCTCTCTCTCCTCTCTCTCTCTCTCTCTCTCTCTCTCTCTCTCTCCCTCTCTCTCTCTCTCTCTCTCTCTCTCTCTCTCTCTCTCTCTCCTCTCTCTCCCCTCTCTCTCTCTCCCCCTCTCTCTCTCCTCTCTCTCTCTCTCTCTCCTCCTCTCTCTCTCCTCCTCTCCTCTCTCTCTCTCTCTCTCCTCCTCTCTCTCTCTCTCTCTCTCTCTCTCTCTCTCTCTCTCTCTCTCTCTCTCTCTCTCTCTCTCTCTCTCTCCTCTCTCTCCCTCTCTCCTCTCTCTCCTCTCTCTCTCTCTCTCTCTCCTCTCCTCCCTTCTCTCTCCTCTCTCTCATCTCTCTCTCTCCTCTCCCACACCTCTCTCTCATTCAATTCAATTCAATTCAAAGGGGCTTTATTGGCATGAAATTTTGAAACAATGTTGCCAAAGCATACAAAATATACAAATAAAAAAAAAATATATATATATATATATATATATATATATATATATATATATATATATATATATATATATATATATATATATATATATATATATACATACACATATACAAAAACATTTAACACAATGTTTGGATATATTTGTGTGTGTGTGTGTGTGTGTGTGTGGTGTGTGGTGTGTGGTGTGTGTGTGTGTGTGTGTGTGTGTGTGTGTGTGTGTGTGTGTGTGTGTGTGGTGTGTGTGTGTGTGTGTCACTCACTGCCCCTCAGGTTGTGGCGTGTTTGTACATATTGGGCAGCAAGATAAGTTCTGTCTCCTTCTCCCAGGAGAAACTTTAATTTAGAAATTTCATTCAGGTCTTTGAAATTTGGGATTATATAGTTAAATTTGTTAAAGTAATGGTTTCTTGTGTCTTTGAACGCTTCACATTGTAGGAGAAAGTGCATCTCTGTCTCAACCTCACCTGTCAAACAGTGATCACACATTCTGTTCTCTTTTGGTTGCCATGATTTTTTGTGTCTTCCTGTTTTGATTGCCAGTTTGTGAATACTGAGCCTGTACCTGGTTAGGATCTGTCTCTGCTTTATATCTCTGACAGTAGAGAGATATTCTGCTAATTTATAATCTCTTTTTAGGGTGAGATAACATTCTAGTCTACTGTAAGGGGGTATACAGTCAAAGACCCAGAACCAGATATGAAGAATGAAGACCCGGAGTCAGAATTATAAAAAATGAAAGAAAAGTTTTACTGAAGATAGTTTGCAGTTTCATCAGCAGAAGTCAGCTTCAATACTCACACAGGAGTTCGTAGGCCGCCCCGCTTACAGTTACAAAGATCACAGCAGTTATACCATTTTCAAGGTCTAATAGATAAACAGTAATTTTCCACACATATACAGATAGACGGAAGCATATCTCCATCGATTATGCAGATGACACATTCGGACACTGAAGTTAGGCACGTCATGACCTTCCAGGTCGCAGATTTGGGTTGTTGAGCGCCAGCATGTCTCGAACAACAATTCACTCAATCTCCAATAATGCCAGTGATTCCTTAACCAAGAAGACTAACACACACACCGACACACAGCTTTTCCAAGGTTGGATTTAGCCAGGCTCAAACTATAAACATGAGAGTCATCTCTAAACATCAAGATAATGCGTTCTTTCTCTTATTTTTAGTCTAACTGGAAAGTAAGGCTTTAACAAAGAAATGGTCCCTTAAACTATAGGTTTTAACACGTTGAAGACCTTTCTCAAACACAAAACAAGTCCCTATTTCATTTCTGGAAGCTGGGATAAATAAGCAAGCACTTTTACTGCATTCAGATATCAAATACATACATTAAAGAATACATGAAAAGAATATTTCAGTGATTATACTGGTAACTTCTATAACAAAGTGAAATCTCAGAAGCCTAGAGAAATCATTCAACTCATTTAATATTTAGAAAGAAAAATATTGATTAATAATTTGATTATAATTACTCATCATTACATATACATTGAAGCAGCAGTGGATTTCAATCCACCCCCTTCAGTCCCCCGTTTTAGACCAATGTGGGGTCCAATACCACCACATCTGGTCTATCAATAAAGGCTGCTTCAAAATGTTAAGTTTCTGACCCATGCTGCTCTGTCAGGTTAAAATTTTTTTTTTTTTTTAAACAGACAATATCTTTTTCCTTCAAGGACTTAACATGAACAAAATATCCATCAACAAAGCAAAACAAAACAAAGTTGGATGGTTAATCCATTATTTTCACTACCCCCTTTATAGATCCTTTAGGTTCAAAACACAATGGTTGTCAAATAAAATAAAATAAATAAACAACAAAAAATAAAATATTAATAATTAAGACCCATAATAATCGATGTAAGTACTTTAAGTCTTTACTGAAATTATCCTTCAGTTTACGATCACATAGTGTGGGAGCCATTAGCTATTATTGATGTTGTGGTGTTGGTCTACACTAGAGGGCAGTGTGCTTGTGCTGCGGTAGCCCAGGTCACGGTGGCACAGGCGGGCCAGCTGATTAAATTCACAGGTGTAGCCAGGGAAAGGCAAGCTAGGGTGGCGGGGAGATCACACAGTTTTTACCGCTGGCACGCCACAGCTAGAATAGCCCTCACGTTTGCGTATATTTTGAACTCTGTAAACTGTCTTTCTATTAAATGGGAACACCACCCAAAGACGCTAAATGTTGTGGAATTCAAGTTCATTCGAAGTGGACAAATAGCGCGTCAAAAACAGGATCTAGCCCTCACCCTGCCGAGTGTCTGATTTGTGTTAAGACAGTCACTACACATAGCATGTACCATTTTAACTGTATAACATATTATACCCTTTTTTGTTTGTTTCAAAAATTGAAATAAAATAAAACAAATTCACATCATCATTTCAATCATTATTTTACCACTAAAATATAGAATTATTCACCATTCTGCTTAATAAAGCTTTTGTCCATTCCTTCTCTTTATATCCCGTTAATACCTGTTAATCATAAATGCCTTATTATTTTTATTTTGAAACTCACTTTTCATACCATTTAACCTTAATTTGACTTCCATTAATTCTATCAGAAATTTTATTTCCATAACATACATGTTTCTATATTTCTTCCATCTTTCCCTACATGCTAGTTCCGTCTGCATCATTTTCCTTTCTTTTCTCTACCTATAACCAGTACATGATTGTTTACAATCCACACAAACATATCTCAGACAACAACCTTTTTGTTTTTCACATCCACCCAGTTTCTCACCACTGTCAACCTGACACTTAAAGTTCCCCCGTTAGGGAAGTCATGGTATTTTATTAATTCTTCACTACCCTTGTTTTCTTATCATTAATTTTAACTTATTTTTCATTATAACTACTTCTCACAGTATTTCTCTATCAAATGGTTAGTCTAAAGATGCAAAAAATATTATCAGTATTGTCTCAGTCCCACTTATCTTTACAGTTGTGCAGAAACCAAAATATTACGTTACTCAGCTCTCAACCCCTAAGACAACCATATAGCTGCTTTCTCATTTAACCTTTATTAACTAAATTGAAGTTTTCTTGGACATCTAATGTCATACATCCATTTAATGGAGTTAGAAATTATTATTTTTTAGAAGTATTATTCACTCCTCCTTTGTTCGCCCACCGGCCTTTCATAAAAACGAGGGAGCTCACTCTGGATAATTTGGATAGTGACTTAGCCAATGTGTCACTTTGTCTCTCTGCCGTCAAATCTATTATTTTTTACATTTACCATTATGATCCCACCTAGTTGTCTATTTAAATTTAGACCCTCAGTTGAATTTAGACAAGAGTTTTTACCCCATAATGGACGGCAATCTTCAACTTCACAATTCCAATTTAAATACTAATCCAGAGAGTAATTCAAATCAACATCATACATGACAAAAAAGTCATAATTACCAATAGCAGACAGAGCTGGAAAACCAATCCAATTAAAGCTCGTCCCATGTTCTGCATTGTCTTTTCTTTAGATTGACTCAGAATTATCAGCTTCTTTAAAGTTTGTCGTTTCACTTAACCCATCTGTAATGATAAAACACTCATTCCAGAGGTTAATGACACAATATCACAAAATAATAGTATTAACACATACACGACATAAAGTGCAGTCACCATCACACACACTCATACTGGACACGCATGTTAACTGCTCATTTTCAATGTTCGCTTTTTAATATTAACTCTTTCTTTTATATATTATTGCTAAAAAGGTTTAAATTTTAAATAAGATTTTAAACTTCACATTTTTCTGTAGCTTTTACCTAATTTTAAGTGGTCTCTTAACCAGTTGCAAAGCATGTTTGTTCATTATTCATTAAATTTTTAGACAAGTCAGCTGGGTTGTTTTGTTTAATTTTCCTTATCATTATTTTGCTTCAGCTTGCTTTAGCAGGCCAATAACAGAAAGACAGACACAGCCATCCCTTCCTCCACTCAAACAGTCTCTCTCTCTTATTAACAAATAATAATTACATTAAATTAATCACTATCCTTTTACCATTAAATTTTGTTATCCAGACTTTTCTCAAATCAAAAACTGTCTTCATCTTTAGCCACCCACCATGTCAAACGACCTTCAGGAGTTAAAACATATTAGTTCAAAATCAACACTTCTATAAATTTTCTTATTCTTGCCCATGAGGCAGCCAATACATAAAAAGTTTTGTTCCTGTCTCCACAACAAATAATGGCAATCCCCTCATGTTATCAGCTGGCTCTCGAAAGCCCCTCCCCCTTGGCTCTTTATCTATAATTTTCTCTTCAGGGTGTTGTCCCCTGGCATAATTGACCTATGGCTAAGCCACGCCCCCTCCACTCACTCGGACAAACAATCAACATTCGGTCACAGGCGCTACGGCAGCTGTCACAGTAGGAGACATTTCACAGGAGGCAATTGATGATTTTTGGAGACAGAAAGATTATATATCATCTCGAAGTCACCAAGGGGGCATTAATTATGCATTGGAGGGTTATATTAATAATATTATTGTTGAGAAGGTCGATGAAAACCTTCAGCTCCAGGCAAAAATGTACAGGTCACAGTGTAAACGTGATAAACCGCATCTCGTTGCCATCACCATCTCAGACAACAAGATAGAGGATCAGCATTGTTCATGCACTGCAGTATTTACATGAATCATTCAGCACAACATTGCTAACATTCGTTATATCGGTTATTTATTTACAGATACGTTAACGAAGCTAAGTGATATGATGTACAACGCAGCTAGAAGCTAACGTTTTAAGCTAACGTTACGTTAGAGATGTTTAAGATAACATTCAAATACGTTGTTAACTTAGAACAGATGTAGACATCCTTGTTTAATTCTTGTTTAATTTATCCATGTTTAGTAGGTGTTGTGGTCTAACGTTACCGCATAACTTAATCCAGACCAGACACTTATCTCGGTTGAGATGTTTGGAAAAGGGTAAAAAAAAACATATCGCCGCCCAGCCTCTCGGGATACCTGTGTCGGAGTTGCATGTACCCCATGCACACCGTTTGACCATTTTAAACTTAAAATTACAAGAAAAAACATATAAAAACGAATGAAAACTGACTAACTGCAATGCATTTCAATGGAAGTGGAAGCAGAGAATGTCCAAGTGTATTGGGTGAGCTATGCGCACTGATTGGCTCGTCGCGTTTGGGGGCGTGGCTTAGCCATAGGTCAATTGCAGATACTTGTCACAATGAAAAACAAGTCATACCATTAATGCGGTTTCTTCTGGTGAGTGGTATGGAGGAGCTTTGCATTTATAGGGCAGACTGCCGTAACTCGTCACAGAGTCATCTCCCCTTAACGGTATAAGGACGCTGCTGGCCTCACAGCTCCTGCTCAACTCTCATACCTGTCTCAATAACACACCTCCATTCAGGAAGTCCGCAGTGACTTTACGATAATCCCCTGGCTTAGGTTGCCCTCTGTCTGGCCAAAGAGAGTCTTACCCGTCGTGGGGTGATTATCTCGTGCCCACTGGTAACCGCTCTTTCCCAATACCAAATCAGTCTTCTTCAACAGAACTCAGCTGTTTTCTGGAGCTTAGGAAAGGCACGTTCAAGAGTCACCAGAGCCATTCTGATTGCCTAATAGTGTTTACACAGGGAGACAGGTTAATAACAGCAGTATTTAATCACTAAAATCCATTAACCATCTTAAAATCATCAACCTAGCTACTTAGATTATCCTCAGTGAATTTAGTTCACAACCATACATTCAGTGTACTGTTACTGTACATCTGTAGCCGTAGCCATCGGGCCTGTTTCAATGGTGGAGACTTAAGATAAGACAAAGAAGTTACTGGTCCTAAAATAAAATAATCAAAAATGTTATTTCTATCATTTAAGGTCTGCATTATTATTTTAAAGACTTCTTTAAAGTCATTCAGTTTTACATTTAAAACATTCACCAATACAAATTGCCCTCTTAATGGCAATGATTTCTTTTACATCTCTGTGTCTTATTTTTCAACTGAGACACTGTGCTTTTACTATAAATAGCTTATTATTACTTATGACACAGGGTCAGATAACAGCCTGTTAGCTGAAATTGACTGAGAGAGACTCTGAGGCACTCAGGATTGGTACACTGTTCTCTCATAAACTTCTAACTTCAACAAAATCATTAAACTTTATCTATCATCTTTTAACTATCCCAGCTTAAGGCATCTTTGCCAGAAATGACATTTGTTTCCAAATAAACATAATTTTATAGTTGTCTTTATTTAGACATTACAAATTTCCACTCAGATTGAGACTCTGTTGTACTGGCCGTTTTCAGCCACAGCACACATCAGATTCAGATAAGCGAGCTGTTTCATTACAGCCAATAACAAACTTATCTTTTGAAAGCAAAACATCAGCTTCTAGTTCTTTCATGGTCAACAGTTTTCAAGCTGTTTGTTTGATCAGATGCCTTTCTACACATTTTACATTTATCAACTGTTAATTCAGTAACCAACTGCTTCTGCTTATTTGATCTTAAATAATTATTCTAGTTCTCAATAACGTTTCATATTTCATCTCAATTTTAATTAAGTTCTCAATTACCATAGTTTGATATCTGACTTCAAAGTTTTTTCTAGGAGTTTATCAATCTCCAATCAGGATTCATACTAACTTTGATGAGGCTAGTACTCTCTGCTTGTGATACTTTTGCAGTTATTTGTAAATCATCCGTGAGATTAGTCTCTCTATATAATCTAAACCCTTTTTAAAATGTTTAATTAAAACACAACCATCTTTTTAGTTACTTTTATATATTTTGCAATTCATATTTGTTGGAGTCATTATCCATAATTTTACATCAAACTGTATTCATCAATTCACTTATAATAATTACTATTATAGATCTTTTCTTTAAAAGGACTCACTTTAAGACTTCAATCTTTTGACCTTGTTTTTCTCTTATTCTCTCTCCGGCGAAAATGTTAATATCGTCATTTAAACACTGATCTACTTTCAAACCCGCATTATTACCAGAAATGTGTCACTGTCACATTTTCAGTTTGTCACAAACACCTTCTCAGTGGGCATTTACATGTTAAATGGTCCTGCTGACCATAATTAAAACACTCTCTGTCTGCTCTAACTTACTGCACACCCTTGAAGCAGTGTGTTCCATTTAGGAATGCAAACAGAGCCACTGATAAGCAGTGCTCCATATTCTTTTACAGTCCACCAGTGGCAGATACAACAATAGACGAATCATAATCTTCATCATTATTATTGGCACAACATTAATTTTCATAAGCTGCATCGAAATGCTCAAAATATTCGAAGTTGTTTTCTCAAAGTTTCTGTTTAACTTTAGTCACTTGTCCAGGGAAATTATCCCTGACCCAGAATTTCTTTCACTTGCTTTTATAATCATCGTAAGCAATACGAGGCTAAACATTTAAAATTTTCAGTTTCTTTGTTTGTTTGTAGCCAGTCAAGTTGTTGTTTAAATTTCCAATCAGAATCAAAACCCTGACTACCATTTAACTTCATAATTTCTGCAAATTTCTTTGAAGTGAGGGCTTCAGAGCACAGCTGCTTACAGCGTTTGCTTTTCTGTCTCACTATTTGTTTCAGGACTGTTCAGGTTACTGATCATGTTAGGCTATTACATTTTTCTGCCATATCTTAATCATGGTTCATACTCACCTGAAGCTACTGCAGAAATGGAGGCGGCGCTCTTTGAACAACACAGCTTGGCTTCGGCGTGATGAAACTGCAAAGTATACTCCAAAATCACAGTTACATATACTGGTCCACGCCAATTTGGGTCACAACTTTTTTAATTTTTCTCTCGGAATCATTCCTGATGCATCCCTGGCAAACAACCCTATTATTGTTAGTATCCCTAACTGCCTGATTCACTTCACTAAGTTCGGGGATCCCCTATCTGAGATGGAAGAGATAGAGCAGGTTTACGGTGCCACTGGACCTCCAGCCCAGGGACGTACTCTGCTGGGGTGGTGTTACACCAGTAATGCCCAGTGGGGCCCCCACAGAGCACGCTTCGCTTGCACTGTCTGCTGCCGTTACCCTTAACGACGCTCTCAGCGACTTATACTTATACTGTCAGCAGTATAATTAACTTACTCCTTCACTCGCCTCATCGGAGTGA
>JAZAVI010000100.1:227500-237500 GCA_036326025.1 Chrosomus eos | reverse complement strand
ATACGGTTCAAGCAATCATAATCAAAGAATCGAAAGCTTTTGGAGCGTACTTCGGAAAGAGAATATTCAGTTTTGGATGAACTTTTTTCAGGCTTTAAAAGAAGACCATTTCAATGGAGACTTCCTTGACAAATCAATCGTGCAGTTTTGCTTTACAACACTTGTACAGATAAGAAATCATATCTATCTATCTATCTATCTATCTATCTATCTATCTATCTATCTATCTATCTATCTATCTATCTATCTATCTATCTATCTATCTATCTATCTATCTATCTATCTATCCACATATTTTGATCCACATATTTATTTGCTAAAAACGCTCAAATACTGTAATAGGCCTATAGTAATAATGTAATACAGAGAGGGCATGCACTTTAATAGAAAATATATATTTATTAAAAGCTGTCATTTTGAATGAGATTTTAATGGAGGATTTATGTGCTTTTGTCATTTAAGGATGAACTTGACAGATTTGTGTAGATGTGGCTCCTCATCTTTATGGATCAGACGCAGTGCCGTCGCTGGTGGGGTGCGAGGCCCTGTGTGAACTTGAAATGCGAGGAATTGAATTATAAATAAACATGAAAAACTAGTAGGCTATTTGCAGTATATTAAATCGGTTTTGACCTAATTATTTGGCACTGAAATGACACTCTGTCGGCTCTGATAGCGTTGCATCACGTGCACCTGCGCAATTTAGCCTTTGATTCCATGTCAACTAGTGATATCAGCACAAGAACTGTTGAGGAATATGCAACATTATTTCGACAATTGTTTTTGTCATATGTTATCAATAACTGACAGACACTTATAATTTCAGCCGCTCTGTGTATGCCCTCTAAACACAGGAGCTCAGCTTCTGAGACACCAATTAACTTAAAGCTTTTACTCTTAAAGACACAAAGCACGTCCACTTTAATAAAAAAAAGAATATTTATTAAACAAATCAGATCAAGACGAGAGCAGAAACGAAATAAAGTGCATAACTGAAAAATAAAGCATATGCTCAAAGCAAATACAGAGCAATTGCGCAATATACCGTTGTTGCGTGCGGGTGCGCCTGCGGTTATAAAAACCATTATTACTAATTGTCATATTTCAATGTTTTATGCCAATTCTTATATGTTCATATAGCCTACTCAAAACAGACGGGGCGACCTAACGCAGACAAGTTAGCTAACCGTTTTAGGTGATATGCCATGTTTGTAGTCGAGCTGTGATGTGCAAACTGTTGCTTGCAAACTTTGCATTGGACTATTTTTCGTTATCTATTTTCGTAAAATGCTGCCACACTGCCGATGTCTTTGACATGGTAAAGGAGGACTGACTGTAAATTAAACGCTCACAATTAAATAAATATTCAGCAAACCACCAGACCAAGGCCTTCTAGTACTTTCTTCAGTCTGTCGCCAGTGGGTTGGCCTAATCCAAAAAAGTGAAAACAAGGGGGGTGTTCAATAGTGTAATATTTGTATGTGATATGTGATTTGTATGTAATACAGGGAGTGATGAGATGAGCTTTGGGTTTATTCGGCTCCGTATGGAGAGGGATAAGGCTTTCACAGGCATGAGGAACAACAAAGTGTTGTGCTTTTCGTCAAACAAAGAAAAATAAACATGATGCGCGTTTTCCCTTCTCTCTGTCTTTGAGGTCCGTTCTGAAACGCGTCCGAAACATTCACTTTAACTCTGTCAATACTTGTCACAGAGATACGAGAGATGTCTCTTTATGAAGCTGAGATTCTCTTCTTTCAAATGAAGTAATTTTTTTTTTTTTAAATATTTCCAGTTTATGTAATCCGTTTGAAACCAAGGAGAGTTACAGTTTTTTCGCTCTCCCTTCATTAAATATAATTAGGTGAGCCCGCCACACCCCAGCGCTTTTGACATGGTAAATAGGCGATATGCATCCCACACGCGGCACGCCCCCGATCACTGCATAACAACATGAAGATTCTTCATCAGAGATTCACTGATAGTTCATCGCGTTTTAGGGATGGAAGCACGCTAACGTTACTCCTTCAGAGGATTATGGACAGCTGGGAATAATTAACCTTTTCCTCAGTGGAATTTGAAACTCAGACGAGCGGTTGCATTTTGAAGAACGGATTGACCCCGAGGATACAAGTTCGGAGTAAGTTTAGTGTTTTATAATTCCTTTTCTGATCATAGAGCTCAAATGCATTTTCAGACTATAGTAAATATTAACTCACAACGTTCGTGTAGGCCTATACGCTCGTGTAAACTTTTTAAATAACTGCTTAGTTTGTAATGATTTAGTGAAATATATTGATCTGCAAGTTTTGTTTGAGTTCTCCTGTGGTCTAGTGGTTAGATCAATTGCCAAGCGTGTTAGAGGTTACAGGTTCGAATCCACCACTAGCATATTTTTTTTCTCTCATCAAAACCGAATATGTTCATCAGTGGTTACAGTCTATATCAAACACACACGTATATAGGACACACGTTTGTGTGCATTTTATTTTGTGATTTCACCGGAATGAATAGTGTCCGCAATGGCAATAGATTGAAAAGCACGTTCTGTGCACGCGCCGCCACAAGAGACTCACTGTATCCATGACACTGATAGCAGGACACGAGCGCTCAGCTTGAGTTCAAAAACAAAACATTTTAGCTCTAGATCTCTTATTTAAGAGCGGACTAAATGAATGATCTACTAGTTAACTAGAGATGTTTTATTTGTATTAGGTACAGCCGTTCATTGAGTGTATCAGTAAATGCGTGCGGTCGATGAGCCATAAACAGATACTCGCGGTTACGCAGTCTACCAATCAATAGATGTTTCTCTGTCCATCAACATATACGTTGTGCATCTATAATCATAATAGTCCATCAGTTTACTTTGGATAATGTGCTAACAGTTTTTTGCTTTTGTTTTGTTGTGTTTACATCGTCACCATCAGCCTTCAGAAATCATTCTGATATAATTTTTTTTTTAAATCAATGTTGTAAACAGTTATGCTGCTTTTTTTTTTTTTTACCTGTGATAGTTTTTTTAGGATTCTTTGAATGCACTTTTTTTATTTATATAAGCACTATATAAGCAATATTTTATATATTTTTTTATATAAAAAAAAACAAGTTTGGTCTTTTTATGTTTTTTTTTTTTAAAGGAAGTGTTAAGTGATATGAATGACTTTAAAGGCACACTATGCAACAATTGTACCTTAATATAACAGCTTCAAAGTCATTTCAGTGGTAAACAAACTCATAGTAGGGCGAATCATCCTGGTAGTAAAGCTCGGGGGCGACGCCGCTGGAAAAACCAGCAATGTAAGTTTGAGAGGAGCGCCCCTGACAAATCTCGCGAGAATCACGATATGCTTTTGTCAACGAGGTCACACACATCAACAACAACAACATAGGAAGCACGAAGACAGTTGCGCGCAATTCAGACGTGATACCATGCGTGATACTCGGCGATGGAAAAGCAAAGAAAACGCGGTCGGAAGAGACTAGGAAAAGGAATAGAGAATCTGACCGTGTGAGGAACCGGATAAGAGTCACTCGGTCGGGCTTTCACTCGTTGGCGCAAGCTAAAAAGCATGCAGCACTGGGTGCAAAAGCCCCGTGTCAAGCGAGTCGAGCCCCGTGCAAGCGAGCCCCGTGTCAAGCGAGTCGAGCCCCGTGTCAGGCGAGTCGAGCCCCGTGTCAGGCGAGTCGAGCCCCGTGTCAGGCGAGTCGAGCCCCGTCTCAAGCGAGTCGAGCCCCGTGTCAGGCGAGTCGAGCCCCGTGTCAAGCGAGTCGAGCCCCGTGTCAAGCGAGTCGAGCCCCGTGTCAGGCGAGTCGAGCCCCGTGTCA
The DNA here is from genome assembly GCA_036326025.1 of Chrosomus eos. Classification (NCBI taxonomy): domain Eukaryota; kingdom Metazoa; phylum Chordata; class Actinopteri; order Cypriniformes; family Leuciscidae; genus Chrosomus; species Chrosomus eos. Next base: position 233,672 of record JAZAVI010000100.1, on the reverse strand, counting down.
GCGAGTCGAGCCCCGTGTCAGCGAGTCGAGCCCCGTGTCAGGCGAGTCGAGCCCCGTGTCAAGCGAGTCGAGCCCCGTGTCAGGCGAGTCGAGCCCTGTGTCAGCGAGTCGAGCCCCGTGTCAGGCGAGTCGAGCCCCGTGTCAGGCGAGTCGAGCCCCATGTCAAGCGAGTGATGCAGTGATGCTGACCTGGCGATCTTGTTGATGAACTAGTAAGTAAATCTCTTATTTGTAAACTTGTTTGCGTTCTATGTTGTATTATGTTGCGCTTGCTTGTAGTATGCCATTTTTTTACGATGCTGTTCATTCATCCATGTTTGCGATTATCATGAATAATGATTAATATCTCACATAATTATCAGGACACATATAAGCCTAGAGGTTGTAAATAGTGTAAACGAGCACAATTTGCAAAGTAGTATGATAAATTGCAATAATCGTGTATAATGCATCATAACGGCCAATGTTATGAAATAATGCGACGTACTTTATTGATGTCATCTGGCATTTTGTAATGTTTACATTACAAGCAAAAAACACAAATGAAATTATACAGTAGGCCTAGACTATAGGCTATTTACTTGTGATTTAGCAGCAATCGTGTAAAACGTTATAAGCCAGCAAACGCAGTAGAGTACTTTATTATTATAAAGTAGTCTAACACTTGACATATATAGTTATTATTATCCTATTACCATCATCAGTAGTTCAGTAAACTATGCAGTAGCCTAATATTTGTATGAAATCGTGAAACATTATTTGGTCAATATCTTCGGAGTGTATCTGTGTCTGTTTCATGCCCTTGACGCTTCTAAAGCATGTTCTATAGCCACTGGTATATTGCTATTTACGACAGTGCAAGTATTCCACAGCGACTCTAGGGTCGCTGTTTGACAAAAACACAAATGCTGCATAGTGTGCCTTTAAGTCTTTATGTTCTTAGGAAAGATTTCTATTTTGAATAAATGCTGTTCTTTTTAACTTTTTATACATCGAATCATTCTTAGTTCAGGCTGCCTCACAGCACCTTGATGGGGCATTAGCACATTGGGGGAGTGTCTTTAGTCTCCCCAGGTGTAAATCACATTAATATTCATGGGCATTAACACTCCCACGCATACAGCAGTAATGACCCAAAAACTGATGTAAGAAATTCAAATCGTTATATTGATCTTTCTGAAAGAGTGGTCAGAATGATTTTCACTTCATTTTGAAGTAAAAGTTCTAGCCTATAAGAATAGTAACTCAAAAGTATTGTTTACAACTATTCAGTATGTGTTAAATGGCCTTATTGCGGTGACATTTTCTTTCCCAAAACGTACTAACCACGCATATTATTTTTTTTCTATAAAATGCAAACATGTACATCCATTTTGCTCACATATTATTGTAGCAGAGTTTGTGCTGAATACAGCAAATTTATATGTTGGCAAATGGTATGTTTTAAGTAGCTGAAATAAGCACAAATGTCAGGGCATACCAAAACACAGAAAGAGCCCGAAAACAGCTCAGACCCCAGAGGGTTAAGGATATGAGACTGCAAGGCCAACTCAATCCACAGCAAGACAAAAAAGAAAATAAAGGTATTTTCAATACACCCACTACAAACACAACTAGGTAATTGATACAGATGTGAGGCCAAATAAAGCAGTTTAAGCTGTAATATTTACAGAGAACAGTTTTCTCTCCATATATTTGTTATATGACTGTTAATAGTGCTGTAGGATTTGTGCCGGCCCAAGACGGGATCTGGAACAGATGAAGGGGAGCTGACCGCAGCATCATGGCCTTTTTTTGGGGCCTTCATGAAGCCATTGGCCAAAGAGCAAGCGTGCTCCTGTGTCCACCTTTTCTTCTGGTCCCAGTGCACACATTTCCCCATCAGATATGGCCGGTCCCTCAAGTGCTGTAGTTGCAGACCGCCTCCGCATCCCTCGAGCCCTTCTGATTCAGAAGCAGCAGTGCAGGACGCAGTAACACCAGGGGCATCAGGGCTGAAGAAAGTGCAGGTCCAGTAGCAGAAGAGATTCCTGGACCTTCTGCCAGGCCAAGTGGAGGACAGGGGAAAAGCCCCATCAAAGAAAGAGCACTTCACTTGAAGTTATAAAGGAAATATCTGAGAAACAGGAGCGGCGTCAGATGGAGTCAGACGCAAGAGAGGAAGAGCGGTTTGTGAGGCCAGAGAAGCAGAAGGACCAGATGCTGATGATCTCAACCCAATAACAAACAACCCAATCGCTTTAGCTACATTTCACTTGTCTCTGTTCTCTAATTGTTGGGTTATAGTCTCATTTGAGTCTTAGATTGTTTTTATAAGTTATTGTTCATGTTATTGTTATACTGTTTTGGGTTTTTATACAAACGTTCTTGAGAATTATAATTTGCTTTTATTGTGTCCACCTTACTTATTGAAAAGCAGAACAATATTTATATCATTGGTGAGGTTAGAAACTATTCTACATGTAATGGGAATAAGATTAGCATGTCAGACACATTTGATAATAAAGTAAATGTCCTATTTTCACATTGCAAATGTAGAAGAAAAGTAGCCTCGTGAGACCATCCTGATCTCGCGAGCTTTCAAGGTTTCACTCGCAGATCAGTCTGGATACTTTCCGTTAAAGAAAATTTGGGAGCAGTTTACCAAACGAACGTCCAATCAGCGTTGGCTTGGAGGCGGGTTGAGGTGTGACGCAACGAGAAGCACGACAGTTCAGTCTTAAGAAAATGGCGGCTTCAGCGGATGAAACTAGCATCAGTGTGGCTATCGAGCAAGTTTTATCGGAATTACAGAGTTATTACGGACTTACAGAGCTAACGAGCCTTTACCTGCAGCAGCAAGAGTAGCCTGGCTTGTGGTTGTGTTTTCGTCGTCGCTCTCATATGCTTCGTTGATCTGATTGGTTGATTTGGCCCGTCTATCACCAACACAGGCCAATCAGCTAACCAGTATTTTCGCCCCTTACCAAAACTACTTCAACAGAAGGTTTCCAGATGGATATGCGGAGCAAATCCATCTGGCGGAGTCAGGTTAGAAGAAAAGCGCCCGTCTTTTAAAACATTTTGTGGTAAGTTTTGTTGAAATGTTTGATAGTCCCCTGTTCTATAATCAGTTGTTTGGATGATGTTAATTCACATATAAGGACAGCTATAACTGCATTAGTGTTATATGTAGGTTCTGTGTTTCCCCCTTCTCAGTGTTTTTGGTTCAGTCCTGTGTCCCAGTTTTCCCGCTCCTCGTTAGTCTTCAGTTGTCTACCTGTGTCTTTTCATCATCATTTCACACACACACACACACACACACACACACACACACACACACACACACACACACACACACACACACACACACACACACACACACACACACACACACACACACACACACACACACACACGTTATTTCACTCACCTGTCTTCATCATGTTCCTTTGTTTGCCCTGGTTATTTTATATTTATGTTAAATCCTGTTTCCCGTTTCTCCTCGTCTTCGTGTGTTTCCTACCACTACGTTCCATCCCAATTAGATGCGTAATAACACTGATCGTGTCACTGTGAATTGTGTCATTTATTTAGATAACTTAAAATTAAGGTGTAAAGGTATAAAGATTTATTGTAAATTCTTTTTTTTTTTTTTAAGAAACCTTAAAAATAATAAAGTGAAACAAATGTAACTGCCACCAAGTAAAGGAAAATAAAAAGTTAAACAATTTTATAAAGTGCACAATATTATACGTTCTTCAACACGTACAATACTGAGGTAGATGTACACAAAACTGTTTTCAAGGCAATAATTTTCAACAAACATTACAACTATTCAAAGGCATTAATCAAAAGGCAATTCAAGATAACACAATAATTACAGTAATTGTTAAAACAATAATAAACTCTTTTTTGCTCAGTCACTGATAATTGTGTGTGCTCGTGAATGGCGCCGGCTGAAGCTCTCCTGCACTGGTCCTTGTAAGAGCATCTTAAATGCTGGGTCAACGCCAATGGCCTTATCAATAGAAGATAACCAGCTGGAGGATACTCAGCATTGTAGTAAAGTGGACTGTTGTTAAAAACACGTGTGTCATCAACAGATCCTGGGTAGCCAACACAAATATTCAGCAGTTGTATGCTATAAAACTGTTTGTGATTAAAATAATCCTCTTTATTGCGTCCTGGTGTCTTGATCCTGATGTGGATGCCGTGCCAGTTGTGCAGATCCATGGCCGACTCCATAAAGTTGTCGTGTGCGAGGATAGTGAATTACCCCCGGCCCGCTGCCACTACATGCTTTATCTGACGGACAATGTTATGCACAACTCTGCACACAGTTCATTTCAGAGTAGAAAATGTCCGTAATGTAACTCAGTAGGACAATGCGTGTGCAAGCCAGAACACAAACACAAGCACTTCAAGTGTTTCCCCATCTATGGTCATGCGGTGTCATTTCCAGAAGAATCTGAATAAGAGCATTGATTGATCGTCTGTTGAGACGGTAGTCAGGACGCGTGTCTCTTTCTGCATCAAAATAAATGTGGAGCGCCGGCATAGCTCGCTTTAATCCCGTATATCCAACCAACGGGCTGACCTGTCAATCAAATATTACAATAACTGAAGGCACTAACCACTTCTGACAAGTTTAGCTAAAATAAGTCAATAACTTTTATTTCCTTAGCCTTTCCTCTGTGCATAGTGTGTATCTGTGTGTAGTAACACGGCTAATGAGTATTTGGCCAAGTTTAGGTTTATGTTCAGTATGTTTTATTATATGTTGTATTATTGTATTGTTCATGTGGGCTATATTGTGTTGGAAACCGCACTGAGAATGATGTGATAATGATTAATGCTGAAATGAAACACAATAGAGATGCTGTTACACAGAATGGATTACTGTTAGACATGTAAACTGCTGAGAAAGCAGGAGTGTGTGAAATGTTGGGTAAATCCTCTTGTTTCTACACTCCAGACTATAGTGATAGGATTCCTGCTGTTGATGTGTTCACCATGTGTAACTCAATGTATTTCAGATTTGGCACAGAGACTGGTGACAGAAACAATCTCATACCAAATGCTTTGAATGTCTAATGATGAGGATCAGTTTAATGATGTGTGTGGAAAACCAAAGAAATGTGACGATGATGATACGACTAGCGGAAGTTACAGTGAAAAGTATTATTGAGTTAAGATAAGGTTTTCCTATTTTGATCATCTCTTCTATTTCTTGTCTATACTGAGGTGACTGCGGGTCTGATTTTATGTCAGGAGTGCAATAACAGTGTTTATTCATATAGCCCGGCTTCAGATAAACTCTTTACTCGCTCGCTAAATACGTAAGGGACTATCCCCTAAAAAACAACCTAAGCTTTCTTCTTTTAAAAACCTTATTTCACAAGTTTAAGAGACTGCTCATTTAAATGAAAAATCAGAGATGAAGAATATAAATGTTATGTAATGACTTATTATTTGCTGTCTTATTATTTTTGTTATCAATGAATGATAGAAAGAGGGGAATTGTGGAAGAAATGTAATATGTTGTATATGTTTGCATAACCTTAAAGCGTAGAGTCTTAGAAAACATGACGGGACAATAAACATGTGTGAGCAGTGATGCCGGTAATGCGTTACTTAGTAACGCGTTACTCTAATTTGACCCATTTTTTCAGTAACGAGTAATCTAACGCGTTACTATTTCAAAACCAGTAATCAGATTAAAGTTACTTATCCAAGTCACTGTGCGTTACTATTTTTGTCATTTTCCTTAGTAAAAATATATATTTATTTCTTCTTGCATCTCGGGGAGTGTGCGCGACAAGTCACGTTTTCAGCATGAGGTTCACGTCACGTGTACGTACCACGCAGCGACACAAACGTAAACAACAATGGAGGGAGGAGAGAGATGCGCTTTTTCTAGCTGGAAATACAGTCACTATTTTGAGTTTGTGTCTGTCAGCTAAAGATGGCAACATTAAGGTCCGTTGTAAACTCTGTGCTGATGGCGACAAAGTGTTATCTACCTACAAAAACACTTCGTCGAATTTGAAAAAACATGGAGTCGCAGCACCGCACAGTCAAACTTACGCCCGTTTCACACATACTTGTCTCCGTCTGCAGTGCGTATGCGGTGCATATTTTTTCCCGTACCCATGTTAACAGGTTAGAGCTTTCACACTGCACGCGGGTG
>JAZAVI010000100.1:132500-222500 GCA_036326025.1 Chrosomus eos | reverse complement strand
CTCTACTTGTTATAGGTGGGGATTTCAGTGTTGTGATTGACAGTAGCGCTCTTGATAAATGTCCACAGGCGACTCTCATCACTTCATTCAGAATATAAACCATTCCTGGAGAGACTTGATGTGACTGATGACGTCTGGAGGAGCAAATTCACTGATACTAAAGCTTTTACCTGGAGAAACAAGAGCGCTTCTCATTTCTCTCATATAGACTTTTAGCTGATCTCTCAATCTATTGATCTTCACAATATTTACTTGATATTCTTCAACTCCACTTACTGACTGTAAGGCTATCTATATATAAACTAAGCTCTCTGTAAGCACTTATTAAACCAGCAGAACTTAAATACTCTTATTTCTCACAATGACATTAAGCTTCAAATTAAATATGCGTTATGCATTATTGTAAGAAAGCTGTAATGAACGCTCTTTTAGTAATAATTGTGAGTTAGTAAAATGTGATATTGGTAAATTGATGAGAAAGTAAGTGAGTAAAACTGAGGAAGAAGTAATGAATGAAACTTCTGCTCTTATGATCACAGACTCCTGGAAATCTCTCAGATGATCAAACTGTTTGCTTCATAAATGATAAACCAGCTTGATGATATTTACAGATGTAAAGCTGAAGATCGGAGCAAGATAAACAAAACTCTGCATGATTCTTCAGCTTAGAGAAGTCTAACGCCCGTTATTATAGTTATTATTATATAGTCTAACGCTGTTATTATAGTTATTATTATATAGTCTAACGCCATTATTACAGCATTTCTGAACTTAGAGATTGAGGAAGTGATGATGTCACACACTCAGTGTACAGTAGGAGGCGCTAAACATCCTTCAGCACAGAATTAAACCCGCCAGAAAACTAAATGAAGAAGAAGAGAGATGATGGGCGGGGTTTATTTGTTGTTCACCTGAGGCCTCTGCGCATGCGCATTCTGAGGAAACACATTTGTGCAGAAACCGAAAGTAAAGAAGATCATTAGGAAATGTAAATTCACCTTCAGAAATCTTGAAACAAACATAAATATCACATCACGGTAAGATCATTTCTCTGCTTCTGATATCATGACATATTATTGTTCAATGTTTTTGCGTCGCTATCATATTAAACTCGATCTTGTATTAAGCATATGTTAATACTCATTTTATAGTGTTGTGACGCATGTAAAAGTGAACTAGTTCATCTTCAGGATTATAATGATATCAAGATTTATGGATTCTGCTTTTGACTGAGATTAATTCATGGATTCTTTACAATCTGAAATATATCAGAGGTAGAAATGTAAACATTTAAAGTAAATATTAAACACTTCCGGGTTTCTGTTGGCCAGATTCACAGATGATCAGCTTTAGTGAGAAGATTATGACAAACACATGTATTTTTGAGGGCTATAAAAACACATATCAATGTAGCTGGTTTGTGTTATTTAGAGGATAAATATAAATAATATAACAAGACAAATATACAAGTCATATCTGATAATTCTCAACCTTTAATGTGATGCAAAATAAAACAATGATAATAAATTTAATTGAACCCTAATGACCCTTTTTGAGTAATTTCACAAGTTGTGAGTGTTGGAAACATGATGTCAAAATTGGGTTGATGTGATTCATAGTTGTTTTTTGTATCTGATTGTTAAACGGCATCGCTTGAATACATTGAGACTCATTATTGTGGATGGAGAACAACTATTAATGATGATAAAGTGTAAAAGGCTCCATGTGTAAGCGTTCAGAGAGTTCTTCATCAATGTGAGGATCAGTTAGTGTGATATAAGCTCTGACACACAGAAGCTGTCAGTGAGTCTCTTTACAAGGATCCTCCTCAAACTGCTGCAACTACACAGTCTGAACACACACACACATCTCCACAATCTCAGTGTGTGTGTGTGTAGTACTGGGGTTTGATACTGTACTGGAATAATCTAAATGTTCTGTGTGATTTGTTCTCAGTGTTTCCATGCACAGATCTGAAGTCAGTTTCTCATTATGGAGAACAGAGAGAGCAGAGAGAGATCTTCATCTCCAGATCCCAGCTGTGTGTCTCTGAAGAGTGACGGATCCATGGGTAACCCTCCTAAACTCAGTGATGAAGCAGTGACCTCTGACCCCAGTGATGAAGCAGTGACCTCTGACCCCAGTGATGAAGCAGTGACCTCTGACCCCACTGATAAAGCAGTGACCTCTGACCCCAGTGATAAAGCAGTGACCTCTGACCCCAGGTGAGTGTAAACCTGTAGTGGTGAAGTCAAAAACACACTGAATTCACAGGGGTTCGTACGGGTGTATGAAATCCTTGAAAATGCTAGAATTTTGAAGTTGTGATTTCAAGGTTTGAAAAGTGCAAGAGACTCAGAGGTTGGTGAAGAATGAAATAAAATTGGCCAAAAGCCAGTTTAAGGACAAGGTGGAAGATCAACTAAAGAACGGCAATGCTTACTGTGCTTGTAGAGGGATTACGTCTATGGTGGGAATGAGTGATAAGAAAAAAAGGGTAGCTACATCTGACAAACCTGACTCTGATTTAGTGGAGGAGCTGAATCAGTTTTATTCAAGATTTGACTCCCATGATTTTAATGATGATCTGGCTGAATTCAGAATTGAGGCTGAGGGAAGTCAGATTTTGATTGATGAGACAGATGTCTGGAAGACTCTTGAGCAGACGAGTATAAGGAAGAGCCAGGGGCCTGACTGTATCGGCGGCCGATTGCTTAAAAATTGTTCTCTGTTTCTAACCAGTATTTTTACATTTATTTTCCAACTCTCACTATCAGAAAGGAAAGTCCCAGGGATATGGAAAGAATCAGTAGTGGTTCCAGTGGCAAAAGTCCCCTCTCCAAAGGTGCTGAATGACTATCGTCCTGTGGCTCTGACATCTTTGGTGATGAAGGGTTTTGAGCGTATTGTAAGGAGGAGTTTGCTTTGTATGACTCAGAGCATGATTGATCCATTGCAGTTTGCATATCTACCAAGTAAGGGGGTTGAGGATGCCACAGCAACACTGCTGGACTTTGTTACTGGACATTTAGAGGGCAAGAAGACACATGCACGCTTGTGTTTTGTTGATTTTTCATCTGCGTTCAACTGTATGCAGCCCCATATTCTTGCTCAGTGACTATTGCAATTTCCTAATATTGACTCTGGTACAATATGCTGGCTGGTTGATTTCCTAACTATGAGGTCACAGAGGACCCAGGTAAATAACACTTTATCTAAGGCCCTCATATGTTCAACAGGGTCACCTCAAGGGTGTGTTCTGTCACCACTTTTATTTGTGCTCTACACCAATGACTGTCGGAGTACGTTTGAATCAAGGCATATCATTAAGTATGCTGATGATTCTGTGATAATTAGTCTTCTGCAGGATCACGAGGAGGGCCATGGACCAGTGTTGGACAATTTTGTCTCATGGTGCAAGGACTCATATCTCCAACTCAATGTTTCTAAAACCAAAGATATGTGTATTGACTTTCGCCATAATCCTCCAACCACAGCTTCAACTTTGATTAATGGCATAGAGTTAGATGTGGTAAGACAATACAAGTATTTGGGCACCATTTTAGATGATAAACTGAACTTCGATATCAATACAGACTATATATGCAAAAAAGCTAATCAGAGACTTTTTTTTTTAAGAAAGTTGAATGGGTTTAACGTTGATAGAACCCTTCTGAAAGCTTTTTATTCATCTTTTGTTGAGTCAATTTTAACCTTTGCTATGGTCTGCTGGTTTGGCAATTTGAGTGTAATTAACAAAAACAGACTGGGGAAAACTGTAAGCATATGTCGAAAGATAATTGGTACTGATCTGAACAGTATTGAGCATATGTACAAGGCCAGAGCTACACAGAGGGCAATGGCCATTTTGGCTAACATCACTCACCCACTACACTCTGAGTTCTGCCTCCTACCATCAGGAAGGAGGTATACCTACCGAAAACGCGCCAGATCCAACAGATATTTGAAATCATTTGTACCATTAGCTGTTGGGTTTCTCAACAACCTATAGGTACATGTTACTTATGTTTTTATCTATTTATTATCTCATGTTTTTTATCTGTTTGTGTGTGAATGTGTATATGTTGGCTATCAGCTGTGAACTAAATTGCCCCTAGGAGACATTAAAGATATTTCAAGTTCAAGTTCAAGTTCATGTTCTGCGCTTGCTCTTCCAAATGTTGCAGTTCGAGTTTCATGTAAATTAGGGCGGGCTTAAGCGTCACCATTGGTCCACTAGTTCTAGATTGACAGCTCCTCCTCTAGCCAATCAAACGAAGAGGAGAGTTGACGTCACTCCAATGCGACTCATACTGATGCTTGCTCACTCGTAGCTACAGGTGAAGAAGATAACCATCAGCTCAGCTGGCAAAAATCTTTCCGTGGCAGGACACCGTATGTGTGCCTGCAACTCGAACTGTTACATCTAGCCTACCTGGCGATCCGTTATCGTTAAATTCGTCATCCTAACGACGACCTGTCACAGCTGTGCCTGTCTGACGATCCATCATATTCATCTTTAATGCCCTGGACTTACTTCTGGACCTTGCACTGTGAGCGTCGATCTCCTGCGAGCCACACAACAGTGTTTCATTAAAGAATTCCTGCTTTGAACGAGAAGTTTGAATGAATGACTCCCTCATAAAGACAGTAACTTGCTACCCTACTGGCCGTTTTACTTTCATATTTAATCTATAACATGGAAGGGCAATGTCGGTCCTGGGTGCAGAGTTTAGCTCCTCCAACCCTAATCTAACACACCTGAACCAGCTAATCATTATTAATTCTGCTAGGTTTTTATCGGAGTTGACGTTAAACTCTGCAGGACAGCGGCATTCCAGAAACGACGTTACCTATCCCTGATCTTTTCAATAATTTTCATGTTGCTGTATTAAAATTTGAAGCTATATTTAAAACATTAATCCTAAAGTAAAATGCAATTATGTAGCTATGTAAAATGAACACAATAACTAGGCTATAATAAATCAGTGCATATCAAATCCACCTGGTTTCTGTAATCTCCTCTGTAGGCTACACTATCGTTTTCATTAATCTTTTGTCAAATGGTACATCTAGTCTAGAATTAATTTACCAGGCCACCTAAGCTATATGATCGCTTAACAACGACAATTAAGAAAATATATCAGGATGGCGTATTTAACTGTAACGGATCACCAGGCTGTGCGTTTGTTTTTCCTTTTACAAAGGCTACAGGTTTATTTTAAATTTTAGTTGTTGTTGTTCTTTGTTTTACATACTCTGAACTGTATCACAAATGCCTTTGTATTTGTCTTGTACTTTTTGCACTGTATGCCTTGTCTGTAATGGAACTAAATTATATATATATAAGGTAGGCTGTGTGTGTGTATATAAAGGAAGGCTGTGTGTAGCGTTGAAAGGTCAAAGTCCTGAATTCTTCAGACGGGTAAAATGGCCGTTTTTAACTTAATTTTTGCAAAGAAATGTAGTGTTTCAAAACTGCATGATGTTTTAGAGCTGCTGTGACAATCTGCAGCTGGAGTGCCCGCTTTAACCTCTAGTGGGCACTCTTTCCTAGTTTATTGTTTCCATTATGTTTTTCCATGGACTGATTATGGTAGATTTTATTCCCCTCTGTTTTATTATCTTGTTTAGCGCACCTGTCTTAAGCCTGAGTGTCCCTTTGTACCATTGCTCAGTATTGTAAGTGTCTTACTGCTTCAAGTGTTTTCCTAGTTTCCGAGTGTTCCCTGCATTGTATGTTTGCTGATCTGGACTGCTTACCTGGTTTTGACCCCTGCATGTTTCTCTGTACCTGTCTCTGGATTCTCCTCTTAATAAAGCCTGCGTTTGGATCATCTCTGTCCATGTTCCATGTGCAGTTTCAAGCTGCCTTAGCATATTAACATCATGAGCCAATAATTGTTTAACACCAATTACCAGTGCGCATTAAAATGTAGGCTACCTCAAAAAAGAGAGTTTAATTATTTGCATATGTCCAGAGTTCAGATAGCTTTAATGCTTAAAAGTCCTAAGTTTAAAATAAACTGATGTCTTCCCCTGAACGAGTGAGCATAAGTAGTATGAGTCTCATTGGAGTGACGTCAGCTCTCCTCTTCATTTGATTGGCTAGAGGAGGAGCTGTCAATCTAGAACTAGTGGACCAATGGTGACGCTGAAGCCCGCCCTAATTTACATGAAACTCGTACTGCAACATTTGGAAGAGCAAGCGCAGAACATGGAAAGAAGAGCGAAGAAAAAAACAGCACAAGCGTACAAAAAAAAGCAGAAAATGAAAGAGAGCGCAAAGTACAGTAATAAAACCAAGGAAAACATAATTTTAAAGAAAGCACAAACACAACTTAAAGTTTTGTGAACATTTTTTTTTAATGTGTTTAAAGTTTTTATTCATGCTTGTTCTTTTTTGATTCACGCTTATTATATTTTGATCCGTGGCCGCAGTACATTTGGCGGGAATTTGATCCCATATACTTGGTGTGATAATGTAATGTTAGTATTGGATGTTCGCTATGGCACGTTTTTGTTGGAATATGCAGTGAACATATCCAAAGTTACAGCGCAGTAACTGTAACGTTAACTACCCGCAAATTATAACCCGCAAACGTTAGCCCAGTGCATATCAACAACCGCTGATTGCTGAACAGAAGTCGTGTCAGATGGAGTGTCATACAAGTAGCCGACTGTAAGGTTGAGGATGGCCTTGTGCAATATTTACACGGCTCTATTCCAGTAGATAAATGTGTATGTCTAGACAATTAAATAAAAACTATTTCAATTAATATAGGCTATTTATCAGCAGGAGCCTGTGCACCGTCAGTCTTCTGTTAAAGGAGTGGTAAAACACGTTTTTTCGAAGGCTTGATTGTGTTTGTGGGGTGCACTGTAACGTGTTCATTATTTTTCATATATTTTACCTTTATTCTACACTGCTCTGTCCCTCCTTGTAAAAACGGTCTGATGGTTTCCGGGTTCTATGAAGTAATATTTCCATATGCGTTTTATAGAAATGTGTTGCTCACTACTATAAAACCACGTGACTGGCTGATGGTTTCTGTGCACAGTGTGCAGATGCAACTAATCCATAATCAAATTCATCATCAATTATTTTCATTATCTATTATTATCCATTTGATCAATTTGTCACTGCAGCCCTATTTAAAATAAATGAAACCACAGACAGGAAAGATTTATTCACGAGTTCACACTTACATACTTGCATACTTACTTGCATACTTGCATACATACACACTTACATACAATTAAAGGGAATAAAGTGCGTATTTGGCGTCCTGTCCGGGGGGAGGGCTCCGAGCTCGGAATTCGGCCCGAACCCAGAGTACTCCCCCCGTATGTAAAGTGGTTTAGGACTAGAAGAGTGGAGAAGGGGTGGTGGAGGGACGCTGCTAAACTGTCGGAGAAATGAGGTGAGACTGCTGAGTCTATATATACACACGTTTCATCATGATTGCTGAGTGCTCTCCACCCGTGTTAATTATCTGAACGTGCTTCTCTCCGAACTTTGTTAATAAAACATAATTTAGTGTTTTCTCTGGATCTGTAATTTCTCATTTGTCATCATGTCATTGTTCATGTTCTTAAATCTGTGCACTTGTGTTGTGTCAGCAGTGTGTATAGAGATGATCAGACTGGAGATCAGGATTCTCCTCAACCAGTGAATGATGAACTACAGAGAGTCAAAGACCGACTCAAAACCAGCATGAAGAACAAGTATGAGAGATTATTTGAGGGACTGAAACTCCAAGAGACTGAAACCCTCCTGAACAGGATCTACACACAGCTCTACATCATAGAGGGAGAGAGTGAAGGAGTGAATAAACAACATGAGGTTTTACAGATGGAGAAAACAACCAGAACACAACACTCACAAGACACTCCAATCTCCTGCAATGACATCTTTAAAGCCTCTCCTGAACCAGGACGCCAGGAGAAACAGCAGATCAAGACTGTTCTTACTAAAGGCATCGCTGGAATCGGGAAAACCGTCTCTGTGCAGAAGTTCATTCTGGACTGGGCCGAGGGGAAAGACAATCAGGATGTAGATTTCATGTTTGTGCTTCCATTTCGAGAGCTGAACTTGATCCGAGATCATCAGTACAGTCTTCACAGACTTCTGCTGGACTTTCATCCTGAACTTCAAGATCTGGACTCAAAGATTTATGAGGAGTGTAAAGTTGTGTTCATCTTTGATGGTCTGGATGAAAGCAGAATCCCACTGAGGTTTCCAGACGCTCAGGAAGTTTCTGATGTGACTGAGACTTCATCAGTGGGTGTGTTGATGTCAAAGCTCATGAAAGGAGATCTGCTTCCCTCGGCTCTCATCTGGATCACCTCCAGACCAGCAGCAGCCAATCAGATCCCCTCCAAATACATCAACCGTCTGACAGAGATTCAGGGATTCAATGATCCTCAGAAGGAGGAATATTTCAGGAAGAGAATCAGTGACGAGCATCAAGCCAGCAGAATCATCTCACACATCAGAAGAGCAAGAAGCCTCCACATCATGTGCCACATACCCGTCTTCTGCTGGATCTCCTCCACTGTGCTTCAGAAGCTCCTGGAAGAAGATCTGAGTGCAGAAATCCCTCAAACTCTGACTGAAATGTACATCCACTTCCTGCTGATTCAGATCCACATGAGGAATCAGAAGTATGAAGAGAGAGATCCAGAGAAACTCCTGCGCTCCAACAGAGAAGTGATTGTGAAACTTGCTGAAGTGGCTTTCCATCAGCTGATGAAGGGCAATGTGATGTTCTATGAGGAGGACCTGATTGAGAGCGGCATAGACGTCACTGACGCCTCAGTGCATTCTGGGATTTGCACTGAGATCTTTAAGGAGGAATCTGTGATTCATCAGAGGAAAGTCTACAGCTTCATTCATCTGAGCGTTCAGGAGTTTCTCGCTGCTTTCTATGTGTTTTACTGCTATTTAATCAAGAACAAGAAACCACTGCAGCTTCTGCGTATATTCAGATCTGATGAAGATGAAGATCCACTGGAGCTTCTGGATGAGTTCAGATCTTATGAAGACTCTCTGTATGATCTACTAACATCAGCAGTATATAAAGCCCTAGAGAGTGAGAATGGACGTCTGGATCTGTTCCTGCGGTTCCTGCTGGGCGTCTCACTGGAGTCCAATCAGAGACTCTTACAGGATCTACTGACACACACAGAGAACAGCTCAGAGAGCATCAGTGAAATCACACAGTTCATATATATCAATATCAAACTATCACCTTATCTCTCAGCGAATAAATCCATCAATCTGTTCCTCTGTCTGCTGGAAGTGAAAGATCAGACTCTGTCCAGAGAGATTCAGGAGTTTGTGAAATCAGACAAACACTCAGAGGAGAAACTCACTCCGTCTCACTGCTCAACAATCTCCTACATGCTTCAGATCTCAGAGGAGCCGCTGGATGAGCTGAACACCATGAAATACAACACATCAGCTGAGGGCAGAAGAAGACTGGTACCAGCTGTGGTCAACTGCAGAAAAGCTCTGTGAGTGTTTCATCATTAATAGCTGAAGAATCCTTTAATAATGCATCTTACATCTTTACAGGGTCATGACATGAGTTTTACATTACTGTAATATATTCCTCGAGGTTCACTTATACTAGTGGTGCCAAACTCAGTTCCCTAGAGCACAGGTTTACAAACCCTGGGTCACCAGCAGGATTCAAGGAAAATAGAGTTACATTTAATATAAAATAATAATAATAATTTATTTTCATAAAATCATAGTCTATAAGTCTGTATAAAAGGAATAAATAAGCTTAATATATTTGACTTAAATAATGAACAGATTAACAAAACAAAAGAAGAAACTGACAGTATTCTGCTGAGTTTCTGTGAGGCGCTCCACAAACAAGTTGACGGAAAGGAAACCGAGACGACAGAAAACACTTCCTGTTTGTTTGATTTATTTTACAAAAGCACAATGTTCTGTTTTATTGTGAGTGTACAAAAATACAATGAAAAACTTAGCAGTTTCGAACAATCCTACTCTGTGTGACTAAAATGACGGAGTGTGTTTCCTCTGTTGGGTCACGCGTGACCGGTCTTCGTTTAGCTGTGTGTTGTGTGGGTCGATGAACGAGACCGGGCTACAGAAATTACTCTGATTTTATTCTGCATTAATAAAAACACAGTTCATTTGGTTTCAGTCCGGGCCTTCAGCAACGATCTCCAAGTCTTCTTGTAAATAAAACATCTCTGGTATCTCCGGTTAGCTAGTAGTGCATTAATTGGGTTGGTTTGTTAAATAAGAGTCATTCTAGCGCTGAAATGTGTAGTTTCTGAACTCCCGCTGAGTGCTGGTTGCGCTGCTATCAGTGGTGCGGATACAGTGTTCTCTATCTCTTGTGTCTCGCGCACAGTCTTCACTCGCGCTTCAATCTATCGCCGTCACAGAGACTCTCTATTCGTTCCCCTGAAATCACAAAACACACACAAACGTGTCCCTGCTTGATATACAACCACTGATGAACATATTCAGTTTTGATGGAAAAATAAAACAGATACGAGTGCGGATTAGAACCCAGAACCTCTGACACGCTTGCAGTGGCGTAACGAGCTTGGATCATTTCTGTGAGGCGCTCCACAAACAAGTTGACGGAAAGGAAACCGTGTAGCGACAATGACTATTTTTGGCTAAATTATTAGCTTAAATGGGGAATAATATTCATCAGCTGATGAATATGCATTACGACTACACAAATTAACTAATAGGATAATCAGATAATCTCCCAAATAAGGAATAGCCTGAACCTCACCGTATATGAATAATTAACACGATTGTTCGTAGTAATTATTAATATAGGTCGGCAAAATCATATCAATCATCAGGGTAAAATTTTCATGTGATTCAAATTTAATTATCACGCACTGTCCGTTTACCTGGCCTGTAAACATCAAAAATACCCTTCCTGTGGCCACCAGAATGGATATTTTCATGTAAGGCACTTTAGATAGTTTAATATAAATCAAGTAGAGCTTTGTAACATAAGATCGGTATTTTCAGGGACTTCAAGTTTAGGGAACAATGAGACGGATTCAATTCAAAGGATTATAGAGTTTAATAAAACAACTAGAGAGAGAGAGAGAGAGAGAGAGAGATAGAGAGATAGAGAGAGAGAGAGAGAGAGAGAGAGAGAGAGATAGAGAGAGAGAGAGAGAGAGAGAGAGAGAGAGAGAGAGAGAGAGAGAGAGAGAGAGAGAGATGAATGAAGATGAGAGAGTGTGAGAGAAATGAATCTTCTCAAGATAGAACAGTTCAAACAGTTATTTCAATCAGGAGACCCAAAGGCATTGAATTAGAAGTTCTAGACAAGTCTAGACAACCTTAAAACAGCATTTCTTTTTAGATTTATACTTGCTTTGATCTGGCCCTGTTTGTGCGGTTGTTTGAAAAGAAGCGTAGGCTGGGTGTCCGGCGTTTCGTTCGGACGCAGGTCGATGTAAGGCTAACAGCTCGTACGAAAATGATAAATTCTTAAAGTCGTTTCGTTCGTGAATACACTGAACGAAGGAAAACTATCAACTGAGGTAGATCAAATAGAAAGAAAAACTTAGGTTAAAACGAAAGTTAGAAAGTAAACGAAGAACTCCAGTTGGAGTTCTGTTGAAGAAGGATGGATTTCTCTCTGGCGACTGCACTGAGCAGAAGGCCGCTCCAGGTTTTGAAGGAGCTAGAGGCACGCCTTTCTTACGTGCCTGATCCAATCATTTGGGAGGAGGCGTGGCGGCAAACTTCTGTGTTCGCGAAAATACACATCCTCCGGGCAATGTGCAGAGAAGATAAAACTGGGTCAAACTACACTTCTAAACTGTTATTAATAAAAGTATGCACCATATTGCATTTTGGGTTAATGATTCAGTACCATCGGATTTCTCTGATCACAGTAATACTAAGCATGGTGTTCCTAGGAGTTAGTAAGATAAGGATACATGATTCTTCCTCGTGATTAAACGCATATCAAGTTTGATTATATATCATAAAGCTTTGGTTATAGCAATTTGTCACAAAGAGATCGTGAAACATCACACGACAAACATTTGATACATTTACAACAGTATTTTGATCCACACGTGGTCACGAATGAAGGTTTCTATGTGTTTGGTGTGGTGTGTGTGTGTGTGTGTAGGGTTCGTTCAGCGTTCGACTGAGTTGGTGACCTCTTGTTCATCCCGCCTCCGGGGAAATAGATGTGTGTGCGTATTGATAAATTTGATGAGTTTAAAACCGGAGTACAATGTCTGTTTTGTTGGTAAAGTGTTATTCCTGGCCATGCGAAGATCATTAGGTTTCCTCACGGGATTGGCGGCCGTTGTCACATGTCAAACGCGACAGAACCCTTCTTTATCTTAGCGAGAAAATCATTAACGTTGTTAGCAGTCCCGTGATGTTCTTTGGGTTATAGTCTCTGAATGGAAGGATGGGGCTTTGTTTGTAGATTAAGCTGCAGTCACAGTAATGTAATCAAATGACTGGTGATCAACTGAAAAGTGTTACAGCCGAGACGACAGAAAACACTTCCTGTTTGTTTGATTTATTGTAAATATGTAAATATTTCAGTAAATATGTCCTCACACTTCTTGCCTGGGTCGATATTGTTCCCACTACATTCTGAAACATCTCACGGCACGGATGTAACTAATACAAGTTAATAAAACATCTCCGGTTAACTAGTAGTGCATTAATTTAATGAATAAATAAAATAATAATCTCCAGAATAATAAATAATTATATAAATATAACAAATGATAATAACAAAGGGAGAGATTTTGAGTGAAATTAATAAATAAATATAACACCTGTTACATGCGCACACAACATATTCCAGCATTGCAAACTTGACATCGCAGCCTGTTCATTATCAAAATAAAATATTCATATATAACATGTAAGAAATGACACTGCTCAGTTTAGATAGTCAGTAAAAGCATTCGTGCCGTTCAGCGTGAGCTCCCCTCTACTGTGGTGTTTCCACATTTCTGCTCAAACCACATAATTAATATTCATGAACCCAGCAGCTCATCAATCCTTAGTGCGTTTAGATTGTCATTACTAGTAGGAGAATTAGTAGGCTAGTAGTATTATTATCTTTTTATAATAATTACATTTATCTATTACCAGGGACGGACTGGGGCTAAAAAACAGACCTGGACTTTCTCCCAAATAGGCCCATCATCCGGCCGTTCGCCCCTAGCCGCACGTGACAGACACTAGCCAGGACGTTCTGATACTACGCCACAATACTGTAGCCTATCACACAAGGCAGTTAGCCTGGCAGTTAGCCCGACAGTTAGCCCGACAGTTAGCCCGACAGTTAGCCCGACAGTTAGCCTGACAGTTAGCCCGACAGTGTCGTGGCAAATTCGTGGTCCCTGTTTCAAATCTTCAAAGTCTGGATCAGGTCTCAGAAAAACTTTCAGAGTCGAGGTTTCAGGTCTCAGAAGAAGTTCTTTATTGAGCAGTTCAATAAAGTGAGATGTAGGCCAGTCATCTGAATCTTACAGTGGTCAGTATTCATGTCTTATACCTTTTTCTTATCTATTTGTGTCCAATTAATACTCGTACAGTTATCTTTTCTTTGTTGCTCCTCCCTGCCATCTCGCCACAATTATGTTCTACATCACGCTGACTCAGTTTTTAACCGTGGCCAAATGTCAACTTATATGTTTTTTAAAAAATACATTACATACATGTTTTTCAGGTACTTTTCCACTCAGCCTCTCCCTATGGACTTTGTCTTTTATTTACAGATAACATTTTCAAGGTGTTTTCCATATGTTTTCTAGCCCACTGCTCACTCTGGGCCTTCTCACCTTTAATACACATACTAGTCATTCTATGAAGTCTCATGCTTAGATCAACAGATTTCTACAACACAACCCCCCTTTGGGACTTCCCTTAGTCCCACCCTCAGCACCCAGAATGCATCTTCATGAGCCTGTCTCTCTCTACTTCCAAATATGGTCAATATAGACCATCCATCTTTATCAAACTGACCTGCATCACGAAGGTGCACTCTGGAGGAATGACAGGACCAAACATCTCCACTCCCAATTGTCTGGAATGGAGTAAAAGATCCCATCTTCCTCTTACTATGACTCTTTAGGGGGTGTGCTTTGGGTCATGTTTTAATTCATTAAACATTACACCACATCGTATACTTTTGTAGAATCTTTGATCTGTCCCACGGTGCCAGAGGAACTGCACAGGCGCTTCCGGTGGCCTGGAGTGCTATCTGGGTTGCTCCATCGTTGCCAGAGGTGCTCTAGGCTATGCCTATAGCGCTATCTGGTGCTGGAGCAGACAGCGGGTTTTTAAACCACCAGTTGAGTCTACTCTTGTCTTCTTCAACAATTGATGACCGCGCTTGTAAATAATTCCTCTTTTGTCATTTCCGTACTATATACAAGTTCCAATGGCTTAATGCATGTGACTATCAGACTTCCACTTTTTCATATAAATGCATAAAGTATTCAAAAATATGAGAGTTTAATAAAGTGAATAAAGTGAAGAAAAATAAAAACATTCTTATCATTCCCTTTAATCTTGTTGCATTACCTCGTAGCACGGGCAATGACCTGCTTCTGACCCTCTATCGTCCCCTTTCATTCACATATCAAAATTTGTGACATTTAGTGTGATTATAAGTAAAATGATTCAATCTGATTGTATAAGCAATTTAATCAAAAACAAATCATACGAATAAAACATATTCAAACAAATCTGTATGAGTAAATATATTCAGGGTAAGGGTCCTTATGTAAAAATCAAAGAAATAAGTAAAATCCCTCTAACTAACTCCCTACACTACCCAAGTACTATAAGTCTAACTAATTTTTCCCCAAACAAAAATACACAGTGGGGCTACCTCCCTTTCTTATCAAAAACAGAGTAAAAAGATTAAAATTGAAAGTAATAAGGTACCCTTACTCCTTACTTTTTCCATCCCACTTCTTCACAGAAACTCGTCCAACTCGTCCAAGCCTGGACCAATTGGGTATACCCCTCCAGAGGTGGCACATCCAATGTCAATGCCAGTTGGTCTTAGTGACACATTGATCATTTGCTTTGCTGCAGCACTAGCCAGCATGGATCTGAGAAAAGGCACAACACAACAGAACAACAAAAAGAAAACACCAGCTGATACTGCCAATATTATTCCCACCTGGATGAGCCATTCTTTCCAAGAACCAAATATGGAATCAAGCCAGTGTCCAAAACTCCTATCCCTCCCAGCATTTGTG
The DNA here is from genome assembly GCA_036326025.1 of Chrosomus eos. Classification (NCBI taxonomy): domain Eukaryota; kingdom Metazoa; phylum Chordata; class Actinopteri; order Cypriniformes; family Leuciscidae; genus Chrosomus; species Chrosomus eos. Next base: position 207,221 of record JAZAVI010000100.1, on the reverse strand, counting down.
GCCATTTCATGTCTCAGTTCCTTAATCTTCTTCATGGCTCTAGTGAAAGATCCATCTGGGGCTGTATTATTAGGGATAAAGGTGCAACAGTCAGACCCAAACATTTCACAAACTCCGCCTTTCTCTGCCAAAAGCCAGTTCAAGGCAATTCTATTTTGCCAGGTCATTTTGCTTGTAGCTTTTAGTTGTTGACCCAACGCTTCTAGTGCCTCATCTGTGTGATTGATGAATCTTTGCTGATTATAATATATGTAATTTATCCACTCAGTGTTTTTGTTCACAGGTATCCATAAGACTATTGATTCTAAGCCTGACAATACTTCACTTCTAGCCTTAAATTCATGTGGTACCCCGCGTGGTTGCCCAATTGAGTCGAGGTATACACTAGGATCTCTTTCATATGCTCTTTTCACTCTGATACTTTTTTTGCTTAGATCAATGGTCTTTTGCTCATTTGGGTCCCAGCTCACTATTCCCACTTCCTGAGCTAGTCTCACTCTAGCACATAGTCCCTTCCAGTCTGTTAGGGTTGATCTTAACTGTCTTCCTCCACATATCCAAAAATAATCAGCAATGGCCTCAGTCTGATTCACCAAAGGTCCTATTAGTGGGAAACTTAAAGTGGCACTTTCACAATTATCCTGGATTTGTACTACTGTCATGTTGTTGTTTACTGTGGCTGTAGCATAAGTTGAGGCAACTGATTTGTGCACATCCTGACCTGAGTAGTACATTTCATAATCCAGATGCCAAATTATGGCACACTTGCCTTTAAATTTTCCCACATCATTATCCCCTACAAGCTGACTGAAACATTCATACTCCAATGATCTATCTATTACATAGTTTTCAGGGATTTCTCTCTTATTTTCAGCTATTCTTACATCCAATTTCTGGCATTCACTCCCCCACCCACTTTGGTTAAAGAAGCCTTTGTAGTAATCATTTCCTAACATTGCCAAACAGTCTGCTGGGCAGTAAGGCACTATGTTCCCAATTTTATCACAGTGTTTTGAGTAAAATCTAGCACAATGCATATAGTCATAAGGGTTTGGGACTACTCTCAATTTTTTCAGGGGTGATGGAGCACATAATAGACAATTACGATTTGTGGCCTGCTTTACTGTATATTGTGCCCACTTATACCATTCATTGTGATATGCGATGTCTAATAGTGCTTCTTGTTTTAACTCTATTTCAAAGTAGTCTTCTTCCAGGGCCTTATTTTCTTGCATAGTTATCACCTTGTTCGGTTCACTTCCTTTTTTCGGGATGTTGTTTTTCCTCGTGGATCTTTTTACCATGTATCTGTGTGTATTGTTACCTTTTGTTGTCTCAGTTAGATCAAGCGGACTCATCCCATTCTGAGAGGTCTGGTAGCTCTGGTAGCTCATGTCCTGGGAATTCCATGTCTGGGAAGTCAATGTCCTGGAGGTTGAGAGTGACATACTCCTCAGGCTGGTATGGTTCTCTGGTGGAGGGGCCTTCTCCTGGGGATTGGTCTCCTGGAGACCTTGTACCTGTGGGAGTTGCTGCAGGAGGTGAAGCATGGCGATGATCAGGATCAAGAGCTCCCTCATCTTCAGGCTGCGTGTCCTCTGGATGTTGTAATTCAATCCGCTCCTGCATTTCATCTCCTGGGTCAGTATGCTCAGCTTCCCTAGAATGAGGTTCATCAGCATTGTTATCATCCTCTCTCTCATTCTCTTGCTGTGCTTGGGCATCCTGTGCTACCCCCTCTGGTTGTCCTTCTACCCTACCTACGTTCTCCTCCTGTCTTCTATGTCTTCGTCTCGGAACTCTGGTACAGTGGTTCAAATGATACCATGTGGTACTGCCTTCTACCTGTACTGCAGTGGGAGTTGCCCTAACTACAGTGTAAGGTCCTTCTCGTCTTGGTTCATTCCACCTTCGCCTAAACACTCTCAAGTATACTTGGTCCCCAGGTATTACTGGACAGGGGGCTGTCTCTTCTTCTTCTTCTCTGGGCCCTCTGTTCTGCTCCTGTGAATGAATAGCTTCATGTATAGCAGTCAATTGTTTCATGTACATTCTCAGTTCCATCTGCAATTGTTCTAGGGGTGGTCCTTCATATGGACCTCTCAAATGTGGGACAGGCATTGGTCTCCCTGTCAGCATTTCATGTGGGGATAGGTTGGTGACTCTGTTTGTCTGCATACGGTAACTCATAAGGGCCAGGGGCAATGCATCGACCCAGTTAAGTTTGGTGTCAGCACAAATTTTGTTGATCTTGGTCTTAATAGTCCCGTTAACGCGTTCCACCATGCCCTGCGATTGAGGATGATAAATACAACCTAGCCTCTGCGGTAACACTTTATTTGAAGGGGTGTGCATAAGACTGACATGACACTGTCATAAACATGACATAACACCTGTCATGAACATGAAGGAGTCTTTATGAATGTTTATGACTGTTGTCATTAAGTGTCATTCGGTAAATTATGACACTTTCAATGCAAAGTTGACATTGTTTAAAATGTCTTTGTTATGACAACTTGACATTACCCAAGACAAAAATGTCTTGATTATGACAACTTGACATTAACAAAGACAGAAATGTCTCTGTTATGACAACTTGACATTAACCGAGAAATCATAACCTGTCAACCTGTCACAACTTTGGCCGTCATGACACCATTATAACTGTGTCATGAATATTACCTGTCCTCAAGTAAAGTGGAACACATTGTACTAGTTATAAAGATGTCATTAAGGGTTATTACACTGCAAAATGCTTGAAGTTTGATAATTAGACCTGTTATGACATATTTGTGACAGGTTGACAGGTTATGATTTCTTGGTTAATATCAAGTTGTCATAACAGAGACATTCCTGTCTTTGTTAATGTCAAGTTGTCATAATCAAGACATTTTTGTCTTGGGTAATGTCAAGTTGTCATAACAAATACATTTTTGTCTTTGTTAATGTCAAGTTGTCATAACAAAGACATTTTAAACAATGTCAACTTTGCATTAAAAGTGTCATAATTTACCGAATGACACTTAATGACAACAGTCATAAACATTCATAAAGACTCCTTCATGTTCATGACAGGTGTTATGTCATGTTTATGACAGTGTCATGTCAGTCTTATGCACACCCCTTCAAATAAAGTGTTACCGCCTCTGCTTCATCCTCAACTGTTGAATCACCGCCTTTACTGTTCTTTGTATAAAAGCTGATCCATTGTCTGAACTGATTTGTGAGGGTATGCCAAATCTTGGTATCACTTCTCTGGTCAAGAATTTGATCACTGTCTGTGCCCCTTGATCTGCTGATGGTTCTGCCTCGACCCATCTGCTGAACCTGTCTATGATTACTAACATGTACCTTTTCCCTCTTACTGACTTGATCATGTCTACATAGTCCATTACTAGGTGTTTGAAAGGTCCTTCTGGAACTGGAATGGAGCCTATTGGTGTTGTTGTTCCTTTCCTGATGTTATTTTGTGCGCAGACTTCGCATTCGTTCAAAAATTCGTCTATTCTTGTTTGTAAGTATGGGGACCAAAATCCTTGTCTTTTTATCTTCCTTAATATTTCCCCTCTCCCACAGTGATCAAAACTGTGGGCATCAGGAATCAGAATGTTCAGCAATGGGGTTGGGGCTATCATAAGTCCTTCGTGTGATCGCCATATATTATTTGCATCTCTAGACGCCCCCCTTTGCTGCCATAGGTGTATTTCAGGTGGTGTAGCTCTTGATTGCATCTGGGCAATGCTATCTAAGGTAGGAAGAGGCTGAATCAAAACAGATGGTGCCATGACAGCCAATTGGCATCCAGAGGCTTGTTTTGCATGCATGTCTGCTGCATTGTTTCCTTTTATCACAAAGTCATTTCCTTTCTTGTGGGCTTGACATTTGATTATGGCTACTTTAGTTGGAAACATGAGAGCTGTAATTAGTTCAATAATTTGTTCACCATGTTGTATTGGTGTCCCATCACTTTTCTTGAACCCTCTTTGTTTCCATACTGCACCAAATAAGTGGCAGACTCCATGAGCATATGCAGAGTCAGTGTAAATATTAGCAACTGTGTTTTTAGCCAATTTGCAAGCTTCAGTTAATGCCTTGAGTTCAGCCAGTTGGGCTGAACAAGGTTGTTCACAGTGCTGGCTCAATACAGGAGTGAAACTGTCCGCATCCTGTCGCACAACAGCAAATCCAGCATGGTTACCTAAGTGGTCTCTAAAGCAAGAGCCATCCACAAAGTAAGTTACGTCTGCATCAACAATTGGTGTTGATTCCAAATCTGGTCTCAGACGTGTAAAGGCCAAGGAAACGGAAACACAGTCATGGGGTGTTCCCTCTCCCTCCAGCGGAATAAAATTAGCTGGGTTTGCTGTAGTACATCTCTTAATTGTAATGTCAGGGAAAGTCAGCAGTGTTGAATAAGCTAAACATCTAGCCTGAGTCAGTACAAAGCGTCCCTGTTCTAATAACTCAGCAGTTTTGTGATGGGTGTAAATAGTGACTGGATAGCCCATGGTAACAGTAGATGCTTTATCATATGCAAAGTATACTGCAGCCAACCCCTGTTGGTAACAGGGTGGGTAGCCTTGAGCAACACTGTCCAATTTGGTGCTGTAATATGCAATGGGTTGCTTTTTCCGCCCACTACATGTTTCCTGCATTAGTACAGCAGAGGCAAATCCGTCAACTCTGTCTGATACATACAGATGGAATTCCTTGTCATAATTAGGGATTGCTAATACAGGAGCTGTTTGCATCTCCTTTTTTAGTGTGTTAAATGCTATCAGTGCCTCAGGTTCCCAAGTCAATCGTGCTCTCAAATTTTGTTGCCCTGCATATTTCATCAGAGCTCTTAATGGAGCCACTTTGATAGCATAATCTTCAATCCAATCTGCACTGAATCCAGTCATTCCTAAAAAGGTCATCATCTGTCCCACTGTTTGGGGCTGTGGAGCTTTACTTATCCCTTCTAGTTGACTATAGGATATGGCTTTGGTTTGGTGAGCAATTAGTCGACCCAAGTATTCAACTTGTGGCTGACAATATTGCAACTTTTCTTTTGATGCCTTGTGCCCACCTTCTGCTAATTTAGTCAGCACTTTGATTGAGTCCTGATGGCACTGTTCTAGTGTTGCTGAGCATATCAATAAGTCATCTACATACTGTATTAATGTGCTATCCAGCCTCAGATCCTCTAAATCTTGTTTTAGAACTTGGTTAAACACATGTGGAGAGTGTTTAAATCCTTGTGGCATTCTAGTGTATGTGTATTGTTTACCTTGGTAAGTGAAGGAAAAAAGGTGTCTGCTTTCTTCTGCTAATGGAACACTGAAAAATGCAGAGCAAAGGTCAATCACAGTGAAATAATTGGCAGCAGGTGGAACATTGGTCAACAGTGTATGTGGGTTTGGCACCTCAGCAGGCCAATCCTCAACTACTTCATTTACTGCTCTCAGATCATGAACTAATCTCCATTTTGATTTGTTGGCTTTTTCAACTGGTAAAATTGGGGTGTTACAGTAGCTTTCTGTTTCAATCAATACTCCTGCTTCTACAAGTCCATCAATTGTTTTCTTTATTCCTTCCACTGCCTCACGTCTAAGGGGATACTGTTGTTTTCGTGGCAACTGCATTCCATTCTTTGTAGTGATTTTAATGGGGTTTGCTGACTTCACTAGCCCTACATCAGTATCATGTCTTGACCATAAGTTTGGTGGTACTTGTTTTTCCATGTCAGCTAAAAGCTCCTCTGTTCTAGTTCTGAGTTCACCTTTTTCTACTTCTTCCTCTACTATTAATTGTGGGACTCCTACCATTGTAGTCGTGCACCAAATTTGTAGGTACATCATATCTTCAGATTGGAAGATATAAGGATTCTCAGTGGCTTTCCAGCGCTTTCCTTTGGATTTTATTATCATTGGGCCTAAGTCTTGTGCCTGACTGCCTTCGTTTATAAACAGGGTGACATGTGGAACAGAGTTTTCTATTCTAAACCAGGTGTTGGTAAAGTCACAGTTTTCTATTTGTAAGGCTGCCCCTGCTGGGCCTATGATTATCGAGTTTGATTCCAATCCTATAGACTGCCCTTTGGTTGCTTCCAACCACTCTTGTTCTGTTTGTTCATCTCTAAATGGGTCATATCTCATTGTGCAGTGGTATTCAGTACTAGGGGCCATGGGTTTCTGGAGCTGTTCTTTTATATAGGTTCCCCATTTTTCTAATGTTTTTTCTACCCCCTTCCTGATGTCCCCTACCCAAAATATATTAGTTCGTGGGGCTTCTCGTTCAGAATCATCGACCACTACCATTTGTCTTATCCCTGCTTTTTCAATGTATATCCCTTCAGGTGAGCACCAAATTTGTAACTTCAATCTGCATATAGCATCCCTACCCAATAGATTGACTGGAGTTTGTTCTGATATTAAAATTGGGATCTTGATTTCAGAGTCTTTGATCTTGATGCGGACAGGGGCTGTCATTGGTATTAACTGTGTTTGTCCCGAGAATCCTACTGTCTTGACATATTTTCCAGACTTGGGGAGGTGAGAGGCATAATTTGGGCTCACACACGTGTAGGTTGCCCCTGTATCCAGCATGATGGGTATTACTTTGTCCTCTATTTCAATTTTCATCATAGGTTCTTGGTCAGCATTTGTTGACAGCACAGGTAGCTGACTCCTCCCCGTAGGATTCTCTGGGCACCCCTAGTATCCGTGATCTGGGCCTCGCCACGGATTGACTGGCCCCGTCATCTGGTTCTGTTGGTTCATTGGTCTTTGCTGCCAGGCCTGCTGCATCTGGCCTTGCTGAAATTCATCTTGTGGCCATGGGTTTACTGGGCAGTTCCTCTTGGTGTGACCAGGTTGATTACATCCCCAGCATATGTTTGGTTGGTCTGGGTTTCTTTGCTGGTTATTGTATGCTCTTCCTCTTCCTCTTCCTCTTCCTGGTGCTGACATCCCTCTGCTTCTGTTATCCTGCTGTTCAGGAAGGTAGATCACAATGGGCGCACTTGGTTGTTGGGGTTGGCTGACATTCTGTGGGATATTCTGACTCATGTGTATTGGCACTTGTGGGATGGCTTGTGGAGCCTGCTTCACAGCTTGTGGTTGTGGTGCTTGGCTTGGGATGTTTACAGCTGCCATTACTGCAGTAAGATCTTCAGCCTCCTTTACTGTAGCTTGGACTTTCTTTTTCTTGTTTATTAGCTCGTCCAGTTGTAGTTGAGTCAGTCTTCTTTGGAGGTCCCTTTCTTGGCTCTTGAGTTTCTGCTCATTCTTCCTGTATTGGTCCACTGCATGAGCCACATGATCACTGAACTCTCTTAATGTCTTTGAGCTCAGGCCAACCACATCTTCCAGCTTAGTCTTCACTGCAGGTGGCATTGCATCAACTATGGCCTTTCTGAACAGCACTGATAGGACCGTGTCACTTTCAGGGTCTTTTTCCAATTCCTGCTTCCACCTTCTTGACTGCTTCAGGACATAGGTGACAGGGTTTTCTTCATCCCCTATGGGCTCTCCTTTCAGAACCTTGGGGTCTATCTGAGTTGGATAGTGTTCTCGGAGGGTGTACCATATGTCAGCTCTATGTCTATCCAGTGGCGTGGCGTCCATTCTTGTTGAGTCAACTGCATTTCCAAGTTTAGCATCCTTCAAGATTTCATTCATCTTAGCGCCCCCTACACATTTTGCCAGCAAAGCCTTAATGTCTCCTACTGCTAGGATTTTCCCCATTGTCTCTTCTTCCAGCAGTTTGATCCATTTTCCCGCTCCTTCATGTAGGTCAGGTAGTCGAGAGATTAGTCCCTCCAGGTCTTGCCCTGCCCATGGTACATACTGTCCCTGTTGTCCCTTGATTAAGATGGGACACTGGGATGCGCCAGTGAACTCTTTACTTTCTTCTTCTTGATAGAAGCTGTGTCTCATAGATTGATCTCTCTCCAGCCTTCCTCCTTGCCTCTTCCATTGTGGCCCACAGTCAAAGATGTCTTCCAGCAGGAGGGTGCCAGACACTGCCTTGTATTCTCTGCGTGGGCTGACAGAGTGAGACTTTCGATGATGCTTCTGAGATCTTCTGTGGTGATTTTGGTCTTCCTTCTGCTCTCTCTTAAGTGAGTCTCGCAGGCGCTGCTCCTCCCGTTCAATTTGTTTTTCGGTCACGTGGATCTGTCGAGTCACTTCTTTAACATCAAGGCCGGTATGGGGTCCACCCTGATCTTCCTTTATCTTTCTTCGCACTATCACTTCAGGCTCTGGGACATAAGGACCTTTTGCCTCCGGCTGCTGTTGCTTCGCCCCGTCAAGATCACTTAATGCTTTATTCAGACCGTGGTATGGGTTTGACAGTGTGAAGTTTCTCTGGCGGGGTGTCGGTGGTTTTCTTCTGCTATGCATGCTGCTTCCACACTCACTTCTGGTGGTAAACCCTGCTGGGATGTTACTTATGTCCACCCACCTTCCATCTCCGTCAGTCCAGCTCTTACTTTCTTCTGGTGGTTCCTTTAAGATTCCCTTCTCATCCGCAGCCTTCATTTCTTCCTGTTCTGCTTTTCCCTCTTCTCCCTCTTCTTCTCCTTCTTCATCACTTCCTTCAAAGGTCACATGGCCTTTTATGTCTACAGTCCCAGATATCACAGGCAATTGTCTTCCAGTCATGTCATAGGGTGGTGCATAAGGGGGTGGGGTCTCTAACTCACTGTTTCCACGCCCTATCTTTCCTTTCACTTCTTTCAATATTTTGATTCCTACGTCCCTAAATAGGTTTAGCACTTCTTGTTCTTTCTCTCGCTTTTCTAATCTTTTTTTGCTTTTATCTTGAGCTTTATGGTTTTTTATCAGGGCACCCATTTCTCTTACACATTGCTAGATCAAATGTTCCCTCTGCTGGCCATTTGGTATTTAATTTTTTAGTCCTTTTTTCCCACTTTTTTGACAAGGTTCTAATGGCGTCTTTGCATATTGGATATTGTGAGGCTAGCTGTTCTACAGGGGGCTCCTCCTGTGGTGACATCGAGGCCATTATCTCAGCACTCTTAATTTTGTATCTTGTTTAGTTAAAATTTGGATGCAGTTAAATCACTATCAACAGATATCTGCTTTGTTTTTTCAAGATACTTTAAAATAATTCGTATTGGTACCTCAGACAGTGGCCTCGACGTCACTTCTCCTACTCTGCTGTAAGCACTGCTCTGCCAAATGATGTCCTTCCCCAGGCAAACTAACTCGAAGTCCCAGGTTATGGCGTCCCCAAACAGGCGGCCTCGTGCAGTTATCTCTCCCGCCCTATGTTGATAGGTAAGAGATGGAGTCAGTTTCACTCTGTTACTTTTTGACATAATTATGGATATGTTTAGTTCCCTTCTGGTGCAGTATTTTACTTCTAGGGGTTCAAATAAATTAATTAGTGTTTCACGTTGTTTTTTGGTTAAATGCCTCTTCCCCCTACACCCTCTCTTGCCCGATCTACTTGGCCACTCCTGGGCCATCTTCTCCTGTCACTGGTATCTCTTCCAGTTCTTCCTTGTTTTGGCGGATTTCTACCAGCAGATGGCGGATTCTGTTAGGTTTGTTGTTCAAAACTACCATTACCACTATCTTATCTAATGTCCAATTATTTACCATTGCTGGCCTGACCTCTCCCACTCTTCCTACCTTCTTGATTAAGTCACTCTCCCATTTTACTGGTCTTATACATGACCCTATAACCATATAAAGGTTTTGCAAGATTGTTGATCCTCCCAGTCCTGGGGGCCAATACTGTGCTATGTTGGTTTTCAGATAGGGAACACTCACTGGGTCCAATCTGATCTCTGATGTAACTAACAAGGACTCTAGGAGGAGTGATTTGGGGAGCTCAAATTTGTTCAAATGTGGCCGCAGAGTTTCAAATTTTATTTGGCTTTTAATTGCTTCATGCCAGTCCATGTATGGCCATTCTTCTTCAAGCTGATCAATGTTTGTTATCTTGGTCAAATCCCGCAAGAGATCATCTCTTATCTGTTCTGTTAATATTTGCCTTTTGCCTTTTTCATTTATGAATTCTTTCTCCAGCCAAAAATGATTTTTTATGCCTTTGGTCAATTCTGATGCCTGTTTCAGCTTTTCATCTTCTCTCTGCAATCTATCTCTCCTTCTATATCTCTCCCTGTCATATTCACTCACTCCTAGCCACATTTGTTCTGTTTTATCAGCCTTTTTTCTTCTTATTATAATAATAAATTTCTCACGTCTCACTCACACACCCCTCACTCACACACCCCGGGGCTTCAATCACACTTTTACTCACTTTCTTTTAAGCTACTTAATACCTTCTTGCTTCTTTATTTAATAATGGTTGTGTTTCTTTATCAGGGTCACAAAACTTGCAATCTGGTAGGTGACCAAACAAGCGACAAAACCAATATCTTGGAATGTTTTTTGTCTTTTGGTGATTGTATTTCTGTAATCTTTTTTCACCAATTAATTTTTTATCATCCATTCATTCTCAACAACTATTTTCGTTATTTATTTTTTCTTTTGATTCTCTCTTTTTTGGTCTATAATTTTTCTATCTGTCTCTGCTGCACTTTTTATCTCAGTCTCACCTTATAGCTTATCAGTATTCTAGGTGCTCTGTTGGCTGTGTGCCCAGCCCGGTCATAAACCCACCCTGGCTGAACTCACAGTCAAAAGACCCCTCCTCTCGCTCTCTCGCACTTGGTGTATCGTTATCTTCCTTCTGTATTTACTGCAGGTTAACTTATTCTTCAACTAGCGCGCTTTTTACATTTACAAAACCAACAACAATTATAACTCTATATTTTAACACTCATACAGGTGGGTTCACAGCACTTCTTGTGACCCTTTTAATCTGTAATTCTTCTTACAGACACCTATGTCTCTTCTCATAGGGTTTAGATATTCATACATGTGAAACACAGCACTCCTTGTGATCACTTTTTAGCCTATGGCACTTCTCATAGGCACCTATGGCACTTCTCATAGGATTTTACTCATTCATACTTGCGCATGCATTTTCTTCTGACCCAAAACCTAGACTTTTTCCTTTTCTATATAGTATAATTCTACTTCTTTTTAGGTTCGTTTTTCGGCGGGGTTTCTATTTAATACAGTGTAAAAATGATTTATAATTACCAGCCAAGGTGACTGCCCCAACAGAGACCACACGAAGCAAATATAAGCAAAAGTGCTTACCTCTTATATTTGGTCGACCAGGATTTGGTTCGTGAGGTCACCGCAGGGCGCCACCAAGGGTGTCCCCTCTCGAAGCTCCTGGCTGGCTCGCCAATTATGTCGTGGCAAATTCGTGGTCCCTGTTTCAAATCTTCAAAGTCTGGATCAGGTCTCAGAAAAACTTTCAGAGTCGAGGTTTCAGGTCTCAGAAGAAGTTCTTTATTGAGCAGTTCAATAAAGTGAGATGTAGGCCAGTCATCTGAATCTTACAGTGGTCAGTATTCATGTCTTATACCTTTTTCTTATCTATTTGTGTCCAATTAATACTCGTACAGTTATCTTTTCTTTGTTGCTCCTCCCTGCCATCTCGCCACAATTATGTTCTACATCACGCTGACTCAGTTTTTTAACCGTGGCCAAATGTCAACTTATATGTTTTTTAAAAAATACATTACATACATGTTTTTCAGGTACTTTTCCACTCAGCCTCTCCCTATGGACTTTGTCTTTTATTTACAGATAACATTTTCAAGGTGTTTTCCATATGTTTTCTAGCCCACTGCTCACTCTGGGCCTTCTCACCTTTAATACACATACTAGTCATTCTATGAAGTCTCATGCTTAGATCAACAGATTTCTACAACAACAGTTAGCCCGACAGTTAGCCTGACAGTTAACTAGACAGTTAGCCTGACAGTTAGCCTGACAATTAACTAGACAGTTAGCCTTACAGTTAGCCTGACAATTAACTAGACAGTTAGCCTTACAGTTAGCCTGACAATTAACTAGACATTTAGCCTGACAGTTAGACTGACAGTTAGCCTGACAGTTAGCCCGACAGTTAGCCCGACAGTTAGCCTGACAGTTAACTAGACATTTAGCCTGACAGTTAGCCTGACAATTAACTAGACAGTTAGCCTTACAGTTAGCCTGACAATTAACTAGACAGTTAGCCTTACAGTTAGCCTGACAGTTAACTAGACATTTAACCTGACAGTTAGACTGACAGTTAGCCTGACAGTTAACTAGACAGTTAGCCTGACAGTTAGCCTGACATTTAGCCTAACAGTTATTTGACAGTTAGCCTGACCGTTAGCCTGACAGTTAGCCTGACATTTAGCCTGACAGTTAGCCTGACATTTAGCCTGACAGTTAACTAGACAGTTAGCCTGACAGTTAGCCTGACAGTTAGCCTGACAGTTAGCCTGACAGTTAGCCTGACAGTTAACTAGACAGTTAGCCTGACAGTTAGCCTGGCAGTTAGCCTGGCAGTTAGCCAGACAGTTAGCCTGGCAGTTAGCCAGACAGTTAGCCTGACAGTTAGCCTGGCAGTTAGCCTGATAGTTAGCCTGGCAGTTAGCCAGACAGTTAGCCTGGCAGTTAGCCAGACAGTTAACTAGACAGTTAGCCTGGCAGTTAGCCTGACAGTTAGCCTGGCAGTTAGCCTGACAGACAGTTAGCCTGACATTTACCCTGACAGATAGCCTGACAGTCAGCCTGCCCTGGACTAGGTTAGTTTCCCAGCATAAGTTGCCAAAGTAACTGAGTTTGAAACTATTTTAAGTTTGCTTTATTAAAACAGAATCAACCGACCATAGGTCTGACTAACCAAAATAAGCCTGGCTTGTATTCTAATCTTGTTTTATGGAACAGCCCTCAGGTATTTGCCAGTTCCACAATAGTAAACACAAATATGAAAGACAAGGACAAACTGCACTCTGATGGAAGACAGACAGAAAGTGCAAGCAAGGATTGTTTTTGGTTTGGTTGGACAGTTAACTAGACAGTTAGCCTGGCAGTTAGCCAGACAGTTAGCCTGACAGTTAGCCTGATAGTTAGACTGACATTTAACCTGACAGTTAGCCTGACAGTTAGCCTGACAGTTAGCCTGACAGTCAACTAGACAGTTAGCCTGACAGTTAGCCTGGCAGTCAGCCTGACAGTTAGCCTGACAATTAACTAGACAGTTAGCCTTACAGTTAGCCTTACAGTTAGCCTGACAGTTAACTAGACATTTAGCCTGACAGTTAGACTGACAGTTAGCCTGACAGTTAACTAGACAGTTAGCCTGACAGTTAGCCTGACATTTAGCCTGACAGTTAACTAGACATTTAGCCTGACAGTTATACTGACAGTTAGCCTGACAATTAACTAGACATTTAGCCTGACAGTTAGCCTGACAGTTAACTAGACATTTAGCCTGACAGTTAGCCTGACAGTTAGCCTGACAGTTAACTAGACATTTAGCCTGACAGTTAGACTGACAGTTAGCCTGACAGTTAACTAGACAGTTAGCCTGGCAGTTAGCCTGGCAGTTAGCCTGACAGTTAGCCTGACATTTACCCTGACAGATAGCCTGACAGTCAGCCTGCCCTGGACTAGGTTAGTTTCCCAGCATAAGTTGCCAAAGTAACTGAGTTTGAAACTATTTTAAGTTTGCTTTATTAAAACAGAATCAACCGACCATAGGTCTGACTAACCAAAATAAGCCTGGCTTGTATTCTAATCTTGTTTTATGGAACAGCCCTCAGGTATTTGCCAGTTCCACAATAGTAAACACAGATATGAAAGACAAGGACAAACTGCACTCTGATGGAAGACAGACAGAAAGTGCAAGCAAGGATTGTTTTTGGTTAAACTTAAACTTAAATTATTTAGCCCTCTTTCCTGTTTGTTAGCACGTTTAGAGTGGTAGCAATGCATGACTGATGTTTTCCCGTTTAATTCAATACCATAGTCTTCATTCTAGCAGAAAAAGTGAGCTCACTACAACCTCTCATTTACAACGAAGTGAAATCGCGGTCAATCCGCAATACATTTCTAACGCATTTAATGTTTCAAATGAACCTAAGAGAAAAGATTAAACATGTTGAGTTTGACAGCACTAAAGGGCACGATCATTTTCATAGTCCTGATGCACACCCATGCAATTGGGCGGGACCTATAGTGGGTGGGGCCTGTAGTGGGTGGGGCCTATAGTGGGCGGGGCCTATAGTGGGCGGGGCATATAGTGCAATGATGTAAAACTATTTGTTAAAGTCTTGCTTTAGAGGCGGTCATATGCAAATGTATTTGCCCATGTGACGTCACAAAACCCACTATATCCTAACAAGACATTTTTGGATCTTGGTTGAACACATTTTGTTTTTGTTTGTTTTTGTTCTGAGGACATTTTACGCTGTGAAACTTGCAGGATGTTTCAATGGTACAAAGACCTCTTATATGTCAAAATAATTAGGAAAACTTGATGTCTCTTGTCGTGACCCCTTAAAGATTATTCCTATATGAGAGAAAGATTTACTTCTAAACTATGAGATAATAAAGAACTACCTCTGAAAACACTGTAAATTTAGTAAAACTACATCTAAGCATATGTGTAGTCTGCTGTAGATTGACTGCAGTACAGATGTAGTTCAGTCTAATCTCCTTCCCAAAATTAAACTGAGGTCACTGCACTACAAATATAGTTCACTGTGGTTCATTTGCAGACCAGAGTTCATTGCAATGCAAGTTAAACTCCGCAAAAGGAACAGCATTTATTGTGCAAAAACTGTTTGTGGCAGGTTTTTATATTGCACTGAACTGCAGGGTTCTCAAGTCTCACGCATTGGCCGTGAGACACACGCAATTCAACCAGTTCACACGCTCACACGCCACACCGTGTATAGTTCTCACGCTGAAAAGGCAATGCCAACCAAGTTGTCCTTCAAGCTTTATATATAACGTTGTATACGAGGCGCGGGCACACAAAGTGAAGTTTCCTGCCGCCAGCGCGTCCGTATCTCGGCCAGATTGCGTTTGTTACTAGGCAACATAGATGCGCGAAGTCCAACACACGGAAGTTGACGGCACATTCTGGGATTCATAAATTTTGGGGCATCTCGCCCGGGGGGCGGGGTTACGTCCTGCGTCACATCTCTCATGCGGGTTCTCGTCGACCAGGGTCAGCGCGCACCATAGCGCACACACACAGGCACAGAACTAGCTAGCGAACATAGGTCTTAAATCTAATAAGTTATGTTTTTTACAACACGTTTTTTGATGGAAAAGTGATGTTTAATTTCCATAGTCTTTGTTTAGTGAACGAAAGCGAAATCAGGAATTGCGGTCTTTCAGTTTGTTTATCGTTACCTAGCTACCATGGGTTTAAGTTGTACAAGATGTGCTGTAGCCTTAATTACAATGGCCAAGTCGCGTTTCATATTAACAGATGAATAGGCTTCGCTCAGTTTATTAAATACATCCAACCTGAAATGTCTCTTACAAACTATGAAGGGACAATGCATCAATCAATACACTGACATGGCAATGCTAGACAGATAGCCTACTTTGTTTGCACAGCCCTACCGTGATTTTGTCACTCTTCTCTCCACTCCTAGACCTACGTCTTGTGACAGCGGGGAAACTTTTACCTCGATAAAGTTAGGCCTACTTATTGTATTGCAGAAAAGTAAACTTCCAGCAAACTCCAGTTAACCAGTTCATGTTTCTTCTTTAGGTGATTCAAGCAGTAACGACTAATTAGACTCAATACTGCTATTATAATACGCAATACATTTTTTTTTTTTTGTAATGCAATGTTTTCAACATGGAAATATATACAGCATTTGTCAAATTTTCCCTCACCCCCACCCCCTTATCAACAACACATGGATCAGCATTAGTCAGCAGAGTACAAATACATGGGTGAAGTAATCATACAAAATAAACGCACACAAAAAAAGAAAGAAACAAAAAAGAAACACCTATTTACAAAGCAACTCTTGTGTGTATTGCCAGAGATGGGTGAAGCCCATGGATCCTTTATCTATGGTAATATACGATATGGTACAACTACAGTGCAACGCAAATAGTAAATATAAGATAAAGTGAGAAGTAATAGTAAATAGTTTAGTCAATAAAATAAACAAACAGTATACAGCAAATAAAATGTAATGAAAAGGCTATATAAAATATAGGCTATATAAAATAAAATGACACAACCCTGTCTATTTTTGTTAAATTTTAGTTTTATTGATCAGTAATAGACACTATAACAGTATAAGTAGCCTAAAAGGTATAAGAAGTTATACAAGACAAGAAATAAAGTAAACGATTTAGACAAACATACAGCAGGATTCAACGTTAAAATAGCCAAAATATAAAGTTATGAAACTTCACTTTGCCCTCAGCCAAAATGATTTGCCAGGGAACAAATGATAGATTAATGAGACCAAAGATCGCCCGTTATAAGCTATACACAAGACGAATTATATCTCATGTTTAACCACTAGACTAGAGACATCAGAGCCAGCGGCAAACGTCAGAAGCACTGGCCGAGGTACGGCTGTTCTCGGCGGGGTAACGTTACATGAGCGCTGAGCGCCCGGTGAAAGACTGGATATCACAACTCCGAAAACGTCAGATCAATTTTTTAAATAGGCGCTATCATTATAAATAAACCACAGGTTTGACCTTTAAACAACTACATTGTCGACGGAAAAACTATTAAAACGACATTTCGTGACACAATAACAGTAGTATTTCTAAATGTCGCGGCTTTTCTCGTCTGTCTATGCGTGCTGACCCTGGTCGACGAGAACCCGCATGAGAGATGTGACGCAGGACGTAACCCCGCCCCCCGGGCGAGATGCCCCAAAATTTATGAATCCCGAAGATTCTCGGCCACCGCGACACCGCACGCACACACGTTTGAAGAAAGCTCGCCTAACATTTTTAGGCTAGAACATTTAATATATAGCCCATCGTAAACATTATTGATGCAGTCAAAAACTCTAAAACTACTTTGCAACCAGGCCAGATTTGGCTCCGTTTGGCTAGTTATCTGAAATTAAGGGAAATGTTAGTGGCTATGCCTATGGGAAGGAATGAAAATGTATTTCTTCATTTTATTTTAAATTATATTATACTGTATTAATAGTCTTTCTAGTTACATTAAGGCTACATGTATTAAAGCAAGAGTGCTCTGGGTAATATTTTATATCCTGTCAAAACATACATTAATCATTGCCATTGCATTTGTATTTTTCAAAGATGTCAGGGAAAAATGCAAAAAGATTTGTTTTTCCAAATTGTTTGGAGCAGTTTTTTATATATTTGTAATTTTGAAATATAACATTAAAGAGTATATTTGATGTGGTGAATTGCTCTGTCATTTATCAGATTTGCTGGTTGCATTGATAAGAATTTTTGCTGGTTAATTATGAACAATAGGTAAAATTGGGGGGTGGGGGCGGGGCTCCATTAAGGCTCCTCCCCTAACCGCATGTGATCTCACTCCAAGCTTTTGATAAAACTTGAGAACCCTAGAACTGTAAATAACATCATACTTGAAGGCAAGGAACTGATCACTCCTTTTACATCTGTGTGTTTGTAGACAAACGCATGCCTCGAAGAGTGGATGACTTGTTTACTGAGTTTTAGGATATTAATCTGAATACATTTCAAAACATATTTTTCCTCTCCACACTGAGACAGTGGTTCAGCAAAAACAGCTTTTTGAAGTGGATAAACACATTTACATGTTTAAAAATATCTTGTAGGGTAATGTGCATATAATTCTTGATAACAGGAAATCCCAGGAAATATGGTGAATGAATGAATGAGGCATTTTTATGGTAATAATTAGCATTTTGATCTGGCACCATATAATTGAGCTTTTATGTCGTTTTATGCTGGTGCTGTAAAAGGATTTAAGCATTTTTAGATGATTTAGTGTAGATGGACAATTTTTGGAAAAGTGTGGACTATAGACTGTAAAAAAAGATGGACGACGCCCCTTCACTCTCTTCCATTGGATAAAAGTGAAGCCGCCAAAGTCCTATTATGGCGCTGACATCTTGGGCAGATTTGGGACCCGAGTCTGTGCAGTTCAAGGTCCCGTCCTCACTCCCGCAGAAAGCTTAGGTCAAAGTTTACTGTGTGAAATAAACAGTTATGAACATGTAGAAATTAAAGTTGAAGCTCCAATCTGTTGGTGCCTCAGTGACTACTTCATTTAGAGAAGCTGTCAATCACAGCTGTCAATCATGATGTCACATTCATGTTTTTATAGCATCAAATAACAAACTAAGATCACAATATGACCAAAATTCAGTTTCACGGTATGACTAATTTTATATCACGGAAACAATATATTTCACGATGTAGTTGTTTATAAATGTATTTATTCTTGAAAAATCGACAAAAAGGGCTTTGTATAATAAATAAACCAAAATACTTTAGTAATGAAAAGTACTTCAGCTTGTTTGATTTTTCTTTTTCTTTTATTTGGTAAATTATTTCTTTGTTTAACTATGTTGATAGCTAAATATAGTAAACAAAACACACTCATCAACTGTTAGATGAACTGATTGATATTAAATACAACTCAGAGGTGCAATTAAACTCTAAATAAAGTGTTGCTGAATAATTTTTCAATCTCATGTTATTGATTTACTTCATCAATCAGTTTATAATATCTGAATATATAATATTGAACAATTCTATTAATAATAAATTTGTTACTTTTAATTTTGTAGAATATTAGTAATACTTATGTTTTGTTAGTAAACAATAGTTATGTTTAGATGTGTTTCCCATGAGTAAAATGCGATCGGTTCATATGAGTGTCAAATTGTAATCACGTATCAAATCAAAGGAAGATTTTATCAGCTTGTTCAGTGGCCAATTGTTTGGAGTTATATATATATATATATATATATATATATATATATATATATATATATATATATATATATATATATATATATATATATATATATATATATATTATTTATAACTCGCGCTGCATATTTAGTAATTTTGCCTCAGATACAGGATTATACATTCGCTTTAACAAGCAGGTTTGTTCATTACCACGGCAACCGCTTGCGTGTCATGCTAAATGCGATTTTCGTGTTTAAAAAGTAACTATACATAAGAGACGGAAATATGCTGATAACTTTACATTATTTAAGGTTATTTCTATTCGGTACGATATTGATAAACTGTTGTTGTCAAGTAAGCTTCATGCTTTCCTACGGGAGCTGCACTGCTCTACTGATGTGCATTTTTATATAAATATCACGTTAACAACAACCCTTTAGAAAACATAATTCCTTTGTGGATCCTCTTGATCTATTTTCTCCGTGTTTCTTTGACAAATCTCAGTGTCTCAGTCTCACGCACGCTACACGTGAGTTAACCAAGCCCACTTATTTACATGTCGCAGGTATACACGGAATAAAAAAACTGTTACGGTTGACATTTTCTACCGTGGTAACGATGTATACCATCACCCAGCCCTAGATCACAAACTAAATTATTTAACAAAAGAACACTTAAACTTAAATCAGTGTGATAATTTTTTTTATTTGAAGTTGTAAAGTTTCCGGTCCATAAGCTCTTTATCAATTTTAAGTTTGGGGATAGATATTCAATAACTATTAATCTATGATCAACAAATTATTGAATACAGTTTGAACCGGGTCCTTACGTTAATAAGTTCCCCACAAAGGGGTGTACAGCGTACCCGTCTGTTCAGGGTAAGTATATAACAATTAAACACAACGAATTATGGTTAATTATTAATATACATCCTACACAGAGGAATGGCTGATCTTCAACAATACCAAAGCATTTGACCCCTCCTCGCTCATTCACACGTCCGCCGTGTATTCAGGCTAGAGGATGCAAATGACTTATGGTCTATTTTAGCTTAAATTAACTGACAATGTTTTGTGCACTTAAACGATTATCAGATTGTAGCTAGGATCTTTTATATTAAAGAGGCTTTGTTATACGAGCAACAACCACAGAGTCAATAAAGCATAAAATGAGGTTTAATGAATGAACTAGACTACATGTAACAGGATATAGGTTAAACAAAATGAAATAAAACAATAAGAAAAGAAAACACAGGAAAATACAATTGCTAGCACAGTTTAGAGTAAACCCTTTAGAGACAGCCACAGGAGATATACTTTACAACGTCTAAATTTTGTATTGAACAAGTTTTTGCATTCAGACCTGTACGTTTTGGTGTGCGGAAGCAACGTGCGGCGTCCCGGAGATGGAGGTCGGGTTTCTTTGGGTCCCAGCGTGGTTGGTTCGCGGGAGATTCAAACGTCCTGACTTAGTTCGGTATGCGTGAAGGGAGTCTTTTCACCGGAGTGCTGGAAAACTTACGAAACGCACGTGGAGGTCTCAGTCGGGAGACGAGAACACTAAGAGCGGACTGGCTATGCGCAAAATAAAACGAAGTTACAATAAAAACAGGAACATTAAAATAAAATACGAAGATTACAAAGAATACACAGGAACAGGATACACACGGACAGAGAGAGAGATTGTCTCTGTGTTGGAGAATTTAAAGATGAGCTGGGCACGCCTGGGTAAGGCGCGCCGGCCAATGATAATGGCCCATCTCGAGGAGCGCGTACGCCCCTGAGCGGGTGTTATTCGGAGTCAGTTTGCAACTTTATGATCAAGAAGAAATTAAGCTTGCTTTGGGAAATGGGATTATACATGTGATTATACATTTCACGATATTGATATACAGCTTAATGGATAGATCAGATTAAAAGGATTACAACGATATCAAACATTTCACATCACAGACGTACTATTACAGAGTTACATCTGGAGGCACACATTCAGGCATTCATAAGGATCGTACATTCCTGAAAACCTTCGTAATACAAGTTTGCACATTTACAGTTCTTCTACATGTATTTTAACACACTGGAGATGTTTTAGTGACGACTTAGGATGTAACGTTCATGTGTGTGTGCGTGAATGTATATTGGTCTCAGGCGGGAAAAATCAAACAAAGAACGTCTGTTTTGCGCTTCTCCCCCCCTCCATATCCGTCCGGGGTGGGGGTGAAGAAGGCCTGCTTGTAACAACATTCAGAGACCCTTTATCACCATAAATGACACCTTTAGAATGTTCTTTCTAGACTAGTGTTGCACGGTGTACCGATACTTCAAAAGTATCGCGATACTCGGAAATTAAAAACGTCACGATACCTAAATTTATTAGTATCGATACTTTTTTTTCCTCACGCACGCAGCAAAAGAAGCTGCAGCTCTCATGTGACAAACACTACAGCGAATTTTTGTCCCGCCAAAGTCTTATTTGATCGGTGAGTAATGTAACTTAGATGCGCGTGTGACAGGGCGCATGTTTAACTGAACGAGCAGAGAGAGAGAGAGAGAGAGAGCTGGTCGCGCGCGCACGCACTCTATCTGCGGAGCCAAGCGAAAGTATAAACAAGGCTTCCGTCTCAAAACTAAGCGCTGTCTTGCTCTCTCTCCCTCCCACATATTAATCACAATAAATCGACACGATGGTATGGTCTGAAAACTAAAGTTTCATGTGGAGCATTTGGAGATTTTCCCCTGAAGGCGCTGGGTGTGAATTGTGCTAAAATATGTTGTCTTATCTTCTCTGAAAAGCGCTCCGCACATTCAGCTGATATAAACCACACTTTAAATAAACGAAAAAAACCTATCCAGACTAATCCAGTGATGATGTTTTCTGTGATGACACAAATCTTGTGGGATGTCGGTGTTCTAAACTGCGGGGATAATCACACAACGCGCACACGTCCGATAATGACACATCCAATTCGCGAACTAATGACTCATTTGAACCGATTCGTTTTAATGAATGGTTTAAACAACTGATCTGTCCAACACTGAACTCACGAGACATCTGAGTCGGTTTATAACTAATTGGTAACACTTTACAATAAGGTTTCATTTATTACATAAATTACATAAAAATACAGTTTGCTTACTCAAGTGTAAGCTTTAAAACAAATAAAACCACTTGTTAGCATGAGACTACTTTTTTTCCACACACTATCAGGAATCGATAAGAGAATCGTTAAAGAATCGGATCGTTGGGGTGTGATCGAATGATCGATCACACCCCATGATCGAATGTCATTGCTCTAATTTATTTTTTATATTTTGTTCAAATGTTCAAATAACATATCTGCTGTTCATATGTTCATTTATTAGTGTGTTGTATGATTAGAATGTTGTCCCGGTTTTAAAATAAAGCACAGCAATGGTATTTGAGTGTTTCTCCCTTTTCAGGAAAAGTATCGAAAAAGTATCGAAATCGCAATACTTGACTTGGTATCGGTATCGAAACAATAATTTTGGTATCGTGACAACACTATTCTAGACTTGGAGACGCCAGTTCGGGACTGAGAGTGTTATCAGTTGACCATATGGCCTCAAGAATGTGCGTGTGTCAGTTAGGTCCCTTTGTTCTGGATTTAAATTGGTTGCGAGTTCGTGACTCAATAAAAGAGAATTAATGAAAGCTCCAGAGTCTCTACAAAGTGTAATTTGATTGTTTAGTTTCCATCGTGTCCATTAGACTTCATGGGCAGGGGGGCTTTATGAGCTATACTGGGACCAGCCACCGGGGGCGATCGAGACTCAGGGTTTATGAGCTATACTGGGACCAGCCACCGGGGGCGATCGAGACTCAGTGTTTATGACCTATACTGGGACCAGCCACCGGGGGCGATCGAGACTCAGTGTTTATGAGCTATACTGGGACCAGCCACCGGGGGCGATCGAGACTCGGTGTTTATGAGCTATACTGGGACCAGCCACAGGGGGCGATCGAGACTCAGTGTTTATGAGCTATACTGGGACCAGCCACCGGGGGCGATCGAGACTCAGGGTTTATGAGCTATACTGGGACCAGTCACCGGGGGCGATCGAGACTCAGTGTTTATGAGCTATACTGGGACCAGCCACCGGGGCCGATCGAGACTCAGTGTTTATGAGCTATACTGGGACCAGCCACCGGGGGCGATCGAGACTCAGGGTTTATGAGCTATACTGGGACCAGTCACCGGGGGCGATCGAG
Organism: Chrosomus eos; assembly: GCA_036326025.1. Lineage (NCBI taxonomy): Eukaryota > Metazoa > Chordata > Actinopteri > Cypriniformes > Leuciscidae > Chrosomus > Chrosomus eos. The sequence continues at coordinate 184,176 of JAZAVI010000100.1, read as the reverse complement.
ACTCAGTGTTTATGAGCTATACTGGGACCAGCCACCGGGGGCGATCGAGACTCAGGGTTTATGAGCTATACTGGGACCAGCTACCGGGGGCGATCGAGACTCAGGGTTTATGAGCTATACTGGGACCAGCTACCGGGGGCGATCGAGACTCAGTGTTTATGAGCTATACTGGGACCAGCCACCGGGGGCGATCGAGACTCAGTGTTTATGAGCTATACTGGGAACAGCCACCGGGGGCGATCGAGACTCAGTGTTTATGAGCTATACTGGGACCAGCCACCGGGGGCGCGATCGAGACTCAGGGTTTATGAGCTATACTGGGACCAGTCACCGGGGGCGATCGAGACTCAGTGTTTATGAGCTATACTGGGACCAGCCACCGGGGGCGATCGAGACTCAGGGTTTATGAGCTATACTGGGACCAGCTACCGTGGGCGATCGAGACTCAGGGTTTATGAGCTATACTGGGACCAGCTACCGGGGGCGATCGAGACTCAGTGTTTATGAGCTATACTGGGACCAGCCACCGGGGGCGATCGAGACTCAGTGTTTATGAGCTATACTGGGACCAGCCACCGGGGGCGATCGAGACTCAGTGTTTATGAGCTATACTGGGACCAGCCACCGGGGGCGATCGAGACTCAGTGTTTATGAGCTATACTGGGACCAGCCACCGGGGGCGATCAAGACTCAGTGTTTATGAGCTATACTGGGAACAGCCACCGGGGGGCGATCGAGACTCAGTGTTTATGAGCTATACTGGGACCAGCCACCAGGGGGCGATCGAGACTCAGTGTTTATGAGCTATACTGGGAACAGCCACCGGGGGCGATCGAGACTCAGTGTTTATGACCTATACTGGGACCAGCCACCGGGGGCGATCGAGACTCAGTGTTTATGAGCTATACTGGGACCAGCCACCGGGGGCGATCGAGACTCAGTGTTTATGAGCTATACTGGGACCAGCCACCGGGGGCGATCGAGACTCAGTGTTTATGAGCTATACTGGGACCAGCTACCGGGGGCGATCGAGACTCGGGGTTTATGAGCTATACTGGGACCAGCCACAGGGGGCGATCGAGACTCAGTGTTTATGAGCTATACTGGGACCAGCCACCGGGGGCGATCGAGACTCAGTGTTTATGAGCTATACTGGGACCATCCACCGGGGGCGATCGAGACTTAGTGTTTATGAGCTATACTGGGACCAGCCACCGGGGGCGATCGAGACTCAGTGTTTATGACCTATACTGGGACCAGCCACCGGAGGCGATCGAGACTCAGTGTTTATGAGCTATACTGGGAACAGCCACCGGGGGCGATCGAGACGCTTTGGCTTCACTTTTCAGCACTTGTGCGGCACTCTTGGTGTGGACTGAGAGCATTTTGTGATGTAAATGCTGTTTTCAAATTGTGGCTTTTTCTATTTGACTACTGTAGGAGCTAAAATAGGATTACTTTATGTATGTTATAATTCAGTATCTCATATAATGTTACTCTGAGTTGAGCCCATCTAGGGGTTGAAGTTGGAGACTCAAGGCCTCTGGGGATAATGCACCTGTGACTTCACCTGGGGGTGTGGCCAGAGCCGAAAGTGATTTTGACCTTGCGGCCCAACTCCATGTGCAACAGATTCAATCTACATTATATCTTGGCAATCCTTTATCTGCATGACATTTAGATTTTTTTTTGGATTTTTTTATTTTATTTCGTATATATTTACAAGGGCTGGGCAAGTTAACGCGTTATCGCATTTATTAATTAATGCGGACAATTTTCTTATCGCACGTTAACGCAGTTTTTTTTAATTATTATTATTTTGAAAGTCCATTGCTCACTGGCTCTGAATACACATAGGCCTACAGTCAAACCATGATCACAGGAGGGGTGGGATGTTGGTCAGCCAGCAAATAACCCACCCAAACTAATAGTAATATTTAGATAACTAATAACTATTAAGATTCTGGAAACTCACAAACAGCGAGCTGAGGATCAGTCTCTCTTCCAATGATTTGTGCTGCGCGTCGTGTATAAAAATTTATAAACAATTCAACTTCGGCAACAGGCGCGGGCACGTGCGTGAGGTGAGCATGACCGCAACAGTTTCACAGGAACGCACCCGCTTGTCGCTGCACCTTGTGCTCGACCACTTCACCTGACTCTAAAGGCTGATTTATACTTCTGCGTCGGACCTACGCCGGAGCCTCTACTACGCGTTTGGTTTTCATTTGTATCTCTGCGTCCTTGTCCGCGTTGACGCACAATTACACATGCAGAGGGAACATGTGAAACCCGGGGAGCGGTTCTAGCGATCACAAACTACTTTTTGCAAACTACATGTTATTGCACTTTTGTGTATATAGCAGTACATTTAAATCAAAAGTGCGCAATACACTACTTTAGAATTTATTATTCAATTTTGCGCATAACAATGTGATTAATCGCGACTAATCGCAAGAAAATCGTGTGATTAATCGTGATTAAAAATTGTAATCATTGCCCAGCACTAATATTTACTTTTTTGTAATAAATACTACTTCAGTTTGAAATAACTATGCTATGGACAAAGGAACCCTATGGTCAGTGAGTGACTTCTCCATAACGACCACATATTTCACAATATTTGACTTTATTTGATCTTTGTATTGCCAATTATTTATTCATCTATTTTTCTGTTTTTTTATGTGCTACTGCTGCCCCTTTAAAGAAAAGCACCCTGAACCCCAACTTATTGTGCAGTATTTACTCTCTTCTAGACTTGTTGGCTGTAATCTCAGTGGTCAGGATTGTGAAATTGTGTCATCAGCTCTACAATCCTCAAACTCTTTCCTGAGAGAGCTGGATCTGAGTAACAATGCCCTGCAGGATTCAGGAGTGAAGATTATTTCTGATGGACTGAAGAGCCCAAACTGTCAGCTGCAGATACTGAGGTATTTAAGAACATATGAGAGATTATTTACAGTCTGTCGGTCATAATGTAGATGTGTGTTTGTAGATGGTCTGACTGTGTGTGTCTGTAGGTTGTCTCTCTGTATGGTGACAGAGGAAGGCTGTGGTTATTTGTCTTCAGCTCTGAGTTCAAACCCATCACACCTGAGAGAGCTGGATCTGAGTAACAATGACCTGCAGGATTCAGGAGTGAAGATTATTTCTGATGGACTGAGAAGCCCAAACTGTCAGCTGCAGATACTGAGGTATTTAAGAACATATCAGAGATTATTTACAGTCTGCCGGTCATAATGTAGATGTGTGTTTCTAGATGGTCTGACTGTGTGTGTCTGTAGGTTGTCTGTCTGTATGGTGACAGAGGAAGGCTGTGGTGATGTGTCTTCAGCTCTGAGTTCAAACCCATCACACCTGAGAGAGCTGGATCTGAGTAACAATGACCTGCAGGATTCAGGAGTGAAGATTATTTCTGATGGACTGAGAAGCCCAAACTGTCAGCTGCAGATACTGAGGTATTTAAGAACATATGAGAGATTGCCGGTCATAATGTTGATTAGAGGTCGACCGATAGTGGATTTTACCGATACCGATATTTAGGTTTGACCGTAAATGCTGATAACCGATAATTCAACCGATATTTTTTTAAATGGATACTGGATTAAAAACAAACATAACACTCACAAGTAAAACAGTGCTGAACTGAAATGTGCTAAATTAAATAAATATATAAATATGAATATATTCAAATGAGAAGTTCTACAGAACGAACTAAGCTTAAAATAATTTAAACATAAATATATCACAAGTTCCGTTAGCTATAACCTAGAAACATACATACATTTCATAGGTATGACTTTGCAAGTCGTATTTGTTAACAAGGATGCATTAGCTAGCTTTCATGAACTATATGCATTATGCAATATACGTTTTTACTGCATGTATTAATATGAGCAATACAATTGAACCTTTATCATTCATGTTAGTTCATCAAAGTACATTAACTAAGGTAATAACAGATAAAATAAGAATTAAAACTCCATTTCAGATGCATTAGTAAATGTTAAAATGAACAAAACAACAATGAATAATACTTCTACATCTTTTATTAACCTTAGTTAATGCTAAAAATGGAATCCTATTGTAAAGTGTTACCATTTCATATAATCCCAAAGAGTCATTCTTAAAGATGGCCATTAAAATTTAATAAAGACCTATATTGCGTATACGTAATATAGCCTATGTATGGTCTCTCACTTTATTTGCTTCTATTTTAGAACAGTTGATTATCTAATCAAAATAACAAGATGTATTGTTGTGATAAAAAATAACCTAAATCGAACGCGTTTCTGATTTGTTTATGTTTCTGTCGGCTACATGAACAATGTTGAGAAAGCAATCACGTCACTAGTTTTAAATATGCAACTTCGTCGGCTAATGAATGCATAAAAGTGACCAGCTGGATATAAAATAATCGGCAAAACCGATGAATCGGTCGATCTCTAATGTTAATGTGTGTTTCTAGATGTTCTGATTGTGTGTGTCTGTAGGTTGTCTGGCTGTATGGTGACAGAGGAAGGCTGTGGTTATGTGTCTTCAGCTCTGAGTTCAAACCCAACACACCTGAGAGAGCTGGATCTGACTAACAATGAGCTGCAGGATTCAGGAGTGAAGATTATTTCTGATGGACTGAAAAGCCCAAACTGTCAGCTGCAGATACTGAGGTATTTAAGAACATATCAGAGATTATTTACAGTCTGCCGGTCATAATGTTGATGTGTGTTTGTAGATGGTCTGACTGTGTGTGTCTGTAGGTTGTCTGGCTGTATGGTGACAGAGGAAGGCTGTGGTTATGTGTCTTCAGCTCTGAGTTCAAACCCATCACACCTGAGAGAGCTGGATCTGAGCTACAATCACCCAGGAGAATCAGGAGTCAAGCTGCTCTCTGACAAACTGAAGGATCCAAACTGCTCACTCCAGATACTCAAGTATGTGGGACAATAAGAGGCCGGTTTACACCTGGTATTAAGATCTGCCTCAGGTGATCTGACCACAAGTCGGTTACTCTCATTTGGATGTAGAGCAATTCCAGTGTTATGGACGTGACATTTACAGTCAAAACTTGAAATATAAACTCTCATAGAATGTATTCATTATCAATATATTGAATAGGGCTGTCAAGCAGTTACATTTTTTAAATCTAATTAATTACACGATGTAGCGATTAATTAATATAATTAATCCCAAATTAGTCGTGTTTACTCAATAACTACAACAGTTATCAGACGGTAGATTCTTTATTGCGCCATCACATAACACAGCCGCTCTACCTCTCATAGAACGCCAGACTGAACAAAAACACAACAAAAAACCGCGCTCACCAATTAAAGGTGCTCTTCACACATGCGCAGTAAAAGAAACATAACTTAACAATCTCCCTTTTTTCTTTATGAAAAAAAACTGTTCAAGTTTAGAACATAAGCATTTGTTATTATTATAACAGGATAACTTAGGTACCTCAGTTTAAACGACTAGACATTGACAAAACATAAGCAAATCCATTCAGTCCTTAAGATGGCAAACACCTGTGCTGAGGGCTTTCAGAAGGCCAAGTGCAGATGCGCCCTTTTTGGTCAAGCAGTTAGCTAGCTGCTCTTTAGTGGCTGACCACAAGATCTGCTGAATAGTTCCAGAGTGAATAAGCTCCTTTATACTACTGATTTCTAGGCGCAGTCTCTTTTCGGTTACAGATTTTGTAGATTTGAGAGCATCAAGAAGAGAATGATTGTCTATTACACACACAATAGGCACATTGATGCATGAGCAGCCACCAGTGGTAATCTCAGAGTATAGTGTAGCGAGGAAAACTGCACTGTCAACTCCATCTGCAAGTGCCAAAGTCTCTCCCGCTAAGGTACTCCGTACAACTCTTCTGATCCGTTTTGACTGCCAAGATATAGGTGAAAATTTTCCATTTTCCCCCATAAGCATGATGAAATGACCACCCTGTGTGCCACCGTCTGGAAGATTTCCCATTGAGGAATCACTGTACACCACCAATTTAACAGAACTGTTTTCCCCTAAGTACTGGAACCTCAAGATGACCTCTTCTGATTTCAGTTTTCTGATAAGTGTATTTGCAGAATGCAGGGTCTGAACGGTAGCATGCTTTGTGTTAGATGCCAACATGGATATGTCATATATAATGTCAGGTCGGCTTTGCCTGGCAACCCACAATATTTGTCCAATCTTTGATTTTAGCATGTCCATCTCAACATCTGTCAATGACGCTTCACGTTGTGTTGCTCTGGTGGAATCCACTGGGATGGGTTGCAGATTTTTTATGTACGTTCCTTGTTGTACTTGTATTTCATCGTCCTTAGAATGTACTTCTATTCCAATGTAGCTGAAACTGTCATGTTCTTCCCGTCCGACTTGAAAGGCAGCTTTCAACTGAGGAATGATATTTATGGAGAATGCATCTGTACCACCCCAAATAAAGTCATCCACATGTGACGCAAGAATCCCCATCACCTTGCAGGAATCATCCACCCAGTAGAATACTGCTGGATCTACCTTTGACACGGTAGCTCCCAATTGTTGCATGGTATCTTTTACTCTATTATACCAGAATAAAGAAGCATCTGTTAGGCCATAAACACATTTTTTCAACTTCCATATGGTTCCTTTGTTCTGCACTTCTTGTGGTGGGCGGATGTAAATATCTCTGGTTAACTCTTTACCTTGTAAAAAGGCTGCTTTAATGTCCATGGAGTTTAGCTATTAGTTTAGTTATTACTGCCATGATCATTTTAAGAGACTCTGAGGCACATGTAGGTGAGTCTTTGGGAAGGTCTTGAGTGTTCATTTCTTCAAAGCCTCTCGCCACTAGTCTGGCCTTACGTACAACTCCATCAGTTGTTTCTTTGAGTGTGCAGACCCACCTCGTGGAGATGCACTTCTGGCCTTCATCTTTCACTTCTTCAAAGACGTTATTTCTCTTCCAGGTGCTGATTTCTGTACTTTTTTCATGCGTGAAGAGATCATCATGTACTATCAATATATCTTCTTCATTGTAGTCAGTGCTCAACTTAGCATGTTCGGACGGAATCACCTGAACATTGTCCATTTGTCCTAGATTGACTGATGCAGTCGTGCCAGCAGTTTCCTCAGGCTCACTGAACTGCAAATTGTACCAGTTTTTGTGTTTGCCGGTTGCTTTTCCTGCTCGGCTGAGGATTTTTCCAATATGGATTTGTCCACTTTGATTATCTGTGTATTTAACTATTTGATCTTTTTTCAGGCTTAGACCTTCGCAGTTTGTGGATGAGCAGGTTTGTGGCGTGTCGGGTTGATAAAGACTATCACCTCCAGGTAGCACTGATGCAGAAGGTTCACTGACATCTTCAGCATTGAGGGGTTCATCATTTTCTGGTGTCATTTCCTCAGTTTCACTTTCAGTGTCACTAAGATCTGCTGCTGGTGTTAATGTGGGATTTTCATTTTTTTTCATTTGTTCCCTTTCTGTCTCCTCCAGGTTTGTTTGTGGGTCATCCACCTTTCTTAGTCTAGACTGATGCACCCGAACATAGGTTCCACCATGCCTGACAAATACAACCACACTATCTTGGCCTATGACCACACCTGGACCTTTCCACTCATTACAATCTACTCGCTTATAATACACTTTGTCCCCCGTTTCATATCTGTCATCAACGGGCCGCAGTTGCTTACGAAGGGCTCTGCTAATTCTCTCTGAGCATTCGGCTTCTGTGAATGCTGTTCTCATTGCATGTAGTGTGGTGATTTGTTTAGCTATCCAACTACTCATACTTGTTTCTAGAGCTGGAGGCTTATTGGTGAGGACTGAGGGAAGATTCGGGTTCTGCCCAAACACTAACTGGTAGGGACATTGTGCATGGAGTTCTTTGCCATTAGTGCCCAATCTAGAGCTGTCTTCCAGTCACAGTTGTTGTCCCTCTTCAGTTTCAGGAGAATTTCAGTTAGGGTCAGATTGTGCCTTTCAACAAGGCCATTGCTCCATGGACTGTATGCTGCCGTTGTTTTGATTTCAATGTTAAACTTTTCAGCCATGTCCTTCATTTCGTTATTATTAAATTCACCTCCATTATCACTAAACAATCTGCATGGGGGACCATGAACACTTATCCAGCAGTGAATAAAGTGCTTCACTATCTCTTTTGGGTTCTTTGTGGTGACGATACTCCCTGCACTGAAGCGTGTGAAATGGTCAATAGCATGCAAATACCATACTCCAGGCTCAAGCTCATGTAAGTCCACAGCCACAGTCTCATTATAGGCTGATGCCATAGGCAAACCCACTACAGGCTTATGTTTTGGCTTGCTGTATCTGGTACATGTATCACAGTTTTTAACAATGTTCTTGAGAATTGTGTTGCTTTCATCATCGTGATTACCTGAGCAGGCCAGTAATTTTTGCAGTCTATCAGCTGAAGCATGTCCAATTTGTCTGTGTAGTTTCAATAGGACTGTCTCCTTTTCTTTTGTTGTCATGTTTTCTGTCACAGCAAGAATTTCATTTTCATTTTGTGTCTTGTTCTCACTTGTCTCCTTTTCTTCTGACTGTCTTCTCTCAAATTCACACAGTAATGTCCTGAAGATGTTAGTTCAAGTTTAACAGGTTGTTTAAACATCGTTGCTTTGTCACTTGCAATGTCCAGAACTGCACTTGCTCTTTTCAATGAAGTCTTGCTTAAAAGCATTGGTATTTCTGCAGGAACAACGTCCGTCTCTATTTTGCATCTGGTATGTCCTATCCTTGCTGGAATGGTAACTTTCCTTGTGGAATAAACAACCTTGCCATCACCAAATCTGAATGGTCTTGCACTTTGTTTGTCATCTATTTTCAGTAACTCACTCTGTGGCAGCCCACTTGTGTAATCTTCAAGCCATTTTTCTCCACACACAGTTCTTGTACAGGCTGTGTCAATCACAGCTGATCCTAAAGCCTCCACCATGAAAATTTCTGTGTTAGACAAAGATTCATTTGAAAACAAAGTGATGTTACATTCTTCAACGTCATCTTTTAGTCCTTCATCTTTTGTCAGTCTTACATGTTCATTTTTATTTGGACAGTCCTTTGCCCAGTGATACGTGCTTTGGCAAATTGCACATTTCGTTCTTCTTCCATATTTATCAAGAGGGTTTGTGCCTTGAGCTATGGTTTGGGGTTGTTGTGTAGTGTTAAACTTGTGTCCCCGTTTTTCTGAATATCTCGTGTAATAGGCAGTGTCACCATCTGTGTTTTGCAGTACACTGCCGCCCTCTCGTGGTGAAGTAACGTTATCTCCAAAAATTCTTTTCAAGGCTGATTTCATATCAGTGAAAGAAACGCTAGAGCAAGCTGTAAGTGCTAACTGTTTATCTTTAACAGTAAGTCCGGCCGTATCAAGTAGCTTAAAGGCTAGTACGGCATCAGGAAGCTCCATTTTAAACTTACGTAGCCTGTTGTATCGACGTTCGAACTCGACGATGTATTCCACCATTGAAACACCGCTCTCTCTAGTGATCCGGTCAAACTCCGTGTAGGCCTCGTACTGCCGATCTTTTTCTTCTTTTAAAAATACAGAGTCCAACTTCGCTATGAGTGTTTGCATTCCCGTGTCATCATTCAAATCCTCAGCGGAAATTTCCAGAGCACTGTTCCTTGCTCTGCCCGTTAGTGACAGAGTAACTGCCAAGGCTTGTTTTTTCTTTTCCAGGTCAGTAACGCGTCTCCAAATTTCAATCTCATTTTTCCAACTTTCATAAGCCGTCTTCTCGTCAAACGGTGGGGGATTTTTGTAATTCCCAGCAGCAGCCATCCTCTGCTACCAATGTTTACTCAATAACTACAACAGTTATCAGACGGTAGATTCTTTATTGCGCCATCACATAACACAGCCGCTCTACCTCTCATAGAACGCCAGACTGAACAAAAACACAACAAAAAACCGCGCTCACCAATTAAAGGTGCTCTTCACACATGCGCAGTAAAAGAAACATAACTTAACAAGTCGCACATCAAGTCATTGTGTAAAACATCAAATAGACATTAAAAAAAGTAACGTCCGAAAGAAATATGTGATTCAGCATAGAGTTTATTACGCATACATTTCTGCTGATCATTCATTCATTCGTTTCGTTCAAACGGCTGATTCATTCAGGAATGAACCATCTTTATGAATGGTCCATTGAATCATTGGTTCACCCGATTCGTCCAAAGCGCGGATTCAGAAATGAAACTCTGCTGTCACAGCGCTGTGTTGTAGGACACTCACGAACACGATGATGAAGGCAAACGTAGTCTTTAATAAATCTACAGGCAGATAAATCCAAACAGAGAGAACGGCTTTCAACACATGTAACACAGACAAGACCCGACAGCAAGTGAATAGACACAGAGGACTTAAGAATACAAGCAAATGAGGATAACACACCCAACAGAGGTGGGTAGTAGGCTAACCATGGTAGTAACAAAGTAGGCTACATTTACTTCGCTACGTTGGGCGACGTTCCTCTCGTTACTTTATTTTAATGCAATACATGTTGTTAAATGCATAGTTTATTCCAAGCGCGCTGTATCTTTTTTATGGGCATGAGCGATGCTCAATTTACAAATGAATCACTCTTTTGAGTAGATTCTGTTCAAAGACTTCATCAAACAAGTAGAGTAGTAGGCTAAGTATATGGCATTGGCAAGCAGTTGCCGCACAGACACCATCTGTTTTGCCCCACTCTCGCTTCCTCAACTCTCTGATAATCTTCATTTTCATGTAACTCTTGAGTGGGCCTATCGTCTTCCTGATTTAAGCCTACGGTGCGCTCGGGTTTAAACTGAAAAGGCTGAACGGCAGACATGTTCATATCGCTACCTGTCAAAACGTAGCTAGCTAGCCGGTATGTTGGAAAAAGAATAACCGAAGCTGCTACAGCGACTAGGCTACAACCAGGCAACAATCTATACACGTCACTACCCAGAATGCAGTAAGACGTAAATGACTATGGCGGCCTACGAGTGAATGGATTTTCTGCTTTTTTTAATAAAAACAAAAACATTTGGAGTGTTTCTGTATCACCTTTTTATAGGTGACGCCCACGTTAATCTTATAAGGCCAACATGCTGCACTAAACGGGGTACCCTTTAAGATGAAATTGGCCTCCCTATCTGTCATTGTGAGTGTGCGTTTTCTTTTTTTTTTTTCTTTTTTTTTTTGATTTTCGAACGATAATCGACTTTTGCTCTTCGATTTTCGAATGGCATTTTTGGCAGAAATTCACATCCCTAGTGGAAAGCGTTGCAAACTGAAAACAAAGTCTTCGAAGAGTTCTGCTTTGTCTTTATATTTTCGTTGGCAAAATTAAGCAAAACAGATAATATTGTCTAAAATAACACATTAACTTCTGATTTGTTGAACTGTTGTATAAAATCAGTATCGCATTTCCACTCGTGCTATTCTGGACAGAAAAAACGTATTGTGTGATATTTTGCATTAAATTGACAGCCCTAATATTGAAGCAACTGTTCATACCCGTGAAAATGAAAAAATATCAGTTTTTAATTGTGTTTTATATTTTAGATGAGGGAAAGGGAAGTAGAAGTAAAGGGAAAAAGAATAATAATCAAAAGAGAAGAACGAATGATTATAACTAATACATACAACATCACTTCAAATAAGCCGATACTTCCAGAAAGAATGTGAATTGGGTTTCTAAGTGATTCTGTGGACCTATTTGTACCCAACCTTCTGCAGTGTTTCAATTGTCAAAAGTACAGACTCGGGTCTAATAGCTGCAACAACAAACACATCTGTTGTAACTGTGCTGAGGAAGGCCATGACAAGGAGAGTTGTGAAAAACCATCATTGCACATTTGATCATTCAGCTTCAGCAAAACCATAGACATATACACTAGACGTCACCTTGGGGTTCTAAGCATGCATCAAAACCGCCGCCATCTTGGAACAGGGGTCTTCTCATAGGAAGTATCTAGGTAACGCTGCTATCTCCGCCTGTACTTCAAATTCATGGATGATGCCGGACTTTTGTGCTGCGTATGGATGTTCACGAACGAAATCTGAACTAGGAAGAATGTTTAAAAAAAAAATTTTTTTTTATAAATTTCTCTGGACTCGATGATAAATACATGTCTGACTGTTGGAACGAACCAAAAAACTAGAAAATCACATTCATTACGATTTATAGTGATTTTATTTCCGTTAGACCTTTGCCTATACATTGACGCTGATGCATAAAGAGAAGGGGCTCCCCTGTTCCAAGATGGCGGCTCTATTGACGCATTCGTTCCAATGAACTGCTGTAGCCAAGGTGACGTCTAGTGTATATGTCTATGCAGCAAAACAGTGTCCCACGTGGATCAAACACAAGGAAATACAGAAGGTCAGATGTACAGAGAGGATCAGTTTCCCTGAAGGAAAGAAAATGCTGGCTTTAAATAAATCTTTAACCTCTACTCTCAAAAATGCTGTGGAAACCATAGATTGCCAGTCGGGTATCACCTGAATGCATAGAGATAAACCCCAAACAGGCCTGATGCTTTTCTCTCTCTCTCTCTGTGTGTGTGTGTGTGTGTGTGTGTGTGTGTGTGTGTGTGTGTGTGTGTGTGTGTGTGTGTGTGTGTGTGTGTGTGTGTGTGTGTGTGTGTGTGTGTGTGTGTGTGTGTGTGTGTGTGTGTGTGTGTGTGTGTGTGTGTGTGTGTGTGTGTGTGTGTGTGACAGACACATCCGTGCTTTTAAAGGTCCCGTTCTATGCCCCTTTTTACAAGATGTAAAATAAGTCTCTGATGTCCCCAGAGTGTGTCTGTGAAGTTTCAGCTCAAAATACCCAACAGATCATTTTTTAGAGCATGTTTAAATTGTCTTTTTTGAGGACTCAGAAAAACGCTCTGTTTTAGTGTGTGCCCTTTAAATGCAAATGAGCTGCTGCTGCACGACACAGGGGGCGGAGCTTCAAGAGCTCGCACTCAGACTCTTAGGACAATTTCATCTCATGGAATAATGATAACATCAGAAACTCTCAGTAACGGTGTTCATTTCGACTCGGACAATAATGCCTACAGAGTCAGAGGGCTGTATAGAGATGGAACAGGTATAGTTTAGTAGTTTAATTGCGGTTATTATAACGTATTTGTCATCTGCTTGTATGTATCCAGCATTGTTTATTAATAGCCTAGCTACAAGTCTGCTGTGTCGGACCAGGTCTGAATCATGATCAAAAATATACTGATGAGTTTAATAAAGTTTATTGTACATCACACAAAAGATGAAGCGTCAGTTTTACTTCAGAAAATCACCGCTGAGTAAACACAGTAAGTTATAAGAAGTGCGCGAGTTGAGGGAGTATTCCTGTGGGCGGACGTTAGTCAGAGAACTGTTCTACTGACGTCAATTAGAGACGGAAGTAGAGGGATGTAGTCCAAACCGGCCGTTCGCTGTAGGCGACTTCTGTTAAATAAAATATCTCGCTTGGCATTGAACTTTGAGCTTTATAATTTTACAGATATTATTTATACTCTAACAACAACATTACACACTAACTTAAGTTTGAAACATGGGATCGCGAAGAACGGGACCTTTAAAGGCCAGTTACAGGCCTAGTGCTTTTCTGTGTGTGTGTGTGTGTGTGTGTGGTGTGTGTGTGTGTGTCCAGTTATAGGCCTAGTGCTTTTTCTGTGTGTGTGTGTGTGTGTGTGTGTGTGTGTGTGTGTGTGTGTGTGTGTGTGTGTGTGCCAGTTATAGGCCTAGTGCTTTTCTGTGTGTGTGTGTGTGTGTGTGTGTGTGTGTGTGTGTGTGTGTGTGTGTGTGTGTGTGTGTGTGTGTGTGCCAGTTATAGGCCTAGTGCTTTTCTGTGTGTGTGTGTGTGTGTGTGTGTGTGTGTGTGTGTGTGTGTGTGTGTGTGTGTGTGTGTGTGTGTGTGTGTGCCAGTTATAGGCCTAGTGCTTTTCTCTGTGTGTGTGTGTGTGTGTGTGTGTGTGTGTGTGTGTGTGTGTGTGTGTGTGTGTGTGTGTGTGTGTGTGTGTGTGCCAGTTATAGGCCTAGTGCTTTTCTGTGTGTGTGTGTGTGTGTGTGTGTGTGTGTGTGTGTGTGTGTGTGTGTGTGTGTGTGTGTGTGTGTGTGTGTGTGTGTGTGTGTGTGTGTGTGTGTGTTTGTGTGTGTGTGTGTGTGTGTGTGACAGTTATAGGCCTAGTACTTTTCTGTGTGTGTGTGTGTGTGTGTGTGTGTGTGTGTGTGTGTGTGTGTGTGTGTGTGTGTGTGTGTGTGTGTGTGCCAGTTATAGGCCTAGTGCTTTTCTGTGTGTGTGTGTGTGTGTGTGTGTGTTGTGTGTGTGTGTGTGCCAGTTATAGGCCTAGTGCTTTTCTCTCTCTGTGTGTGTGTGTGTGTGTGTGTGTGTGTGTGTGTGTGTGTGTGTGTGTGTGTGTGTGTGTGTGTGTGTGTGTGTGTGCCAGTTATAGGCCTAGTGCTTTTCTCTCTCTGTGTGTGTGTGTGTGTGTGTGTGTGTGTGTGTGTGTGTGTGTGTGTGTGTGTGTGTGTGTGACAGTTATAGGCCTAGTACTTTTCTGTGTGTGTGTGTGTGTGTGTGTGTGTGTGTGTGTGTGTGTGTGTGTGTGTGTCAGTTATAGGCCTAGTGCTTTTCTGTGTGTGTGTGTGTGTGTGTGTGTGTGTGTGTGTGTGTGTGTGTGTGTGTGTGTGTGTGTGTGTGTGTGTGTGTGTGTGTGTGTGTGTGTGTGTGTGTGTGCCAGTTATAGGCCTAGTGCTTTTCTCTCTGTGTGTGTGTGTGTGTGTGTGTGTGTGTGTGTGTGTGTGTGTGTGTGTGTGTGTGTGTGTGTGTGTGTGTGTGTGTGTGTGTGTGTGTGTGTGTGTGTGTGTGTGTGTGCCAGTTATAGGCCTAGTGCTTTTCTGTGTGTGTGTGTGTGTGTGTGCCAGTTATAGGCCTAGTGCTTTTCTCTCTCTGTATGTTGTGTGTGTGTGTGTGTGTGTGTGTGTGTGTGTGTGTGTGTGTGTGTGTGTGTGTGTGTGTGTGTGTGTGTGTGTGTGTGTGTGTGTGCCAGTTATAGGCCTAGTGCTTTTCTCTCTGTGTGTGTGTGTGTGTGTGTGTGTGTGTGTGTGTGTGTGTGTGTGTGTGTGTGTGTGTGTGTGTGTGTGTGTGTGTGTGTGTGTGTGTGTGTGTGTGTGTGTGTGTGTGTGTGTGTGTGTGCCAGTTATAGGCCTAGTGCTTTTCTGTTTCTCTTTTTAAATGTGGATAATCTCTTCATATTAATATACAGTGTCAGAGCTGGTAGACAGGGAACTATTATATTTGTAGACGTTATTAGACAGATTCATACATAGATTATAATTAATGTTATTTATTAATGTGTCGCTTATAAATATTAATCATATGCATAATTAATGATGATCCTATCTGTCATACACAATTTATGTCATTTAAAAACAGTATGGCATTTCTCATGGTTTATTGTTGAGCTCAAGTTGTCATGTTGAAATAATCGGTTCCAAGACATTTTTATTTTATTTAATATTTTATTTGATTATTATCATTCTTTTTATAGGATGTACCGAATATTCTTCAGTTTTATGCAAAACATAAATATGACAAATAGAATATCAGATCTCTGTCATATGGCCAAAAATAAATGCAAAAAAAACCCTTTAATCTTACAAAAGCTTTCTATTTCAGATAAATGCAGTTTTTTTGAGCTTTGTATTCATCAAAGAATCCTGAAATAAAAATGTAAATAACTGTTTTCAACACTGATAATAATCATAAATGTGTCTTGATCATCAGATCATCATATTATAGTGATTTCTGAAGGATCATGTGACACTGAAGACTGGAGTAATGATGCTGGAAATTCAGATATAATAATATACATTATAAATTCACAATAACATTAAATAGCTATAATGTATTCATTAATCTAATGTCTAAAAGTGTAATAATTATCTGTCTGCCAAGCTCTGATAAAGTGTGAAATATTATACTAATAGATTATCATATAATTTGTAAAAACAACAGACCTTTACGTTTAGAAGCGTAGATGTGCTTTACATCGTGTGTGTGTGTGTGTGTGTGTGTGTGTGTGTGTGTGTGTGTGTGTGTGTGTGTGTGTGTGGTGTGTGTGTGTGGATGTGCTGCATGTTTACATAACGCATGTTCTCCAGACTCCGTCGCTATGGAAACACCCAGCCAACACACCCATGTGGGGCCCAAAGGGGTTACACTTGGGCTGATATCTGGGGCCCACTTGGGCTACCCAACTGGGACCCAGGTAATTTTGTCCTCAGTTTCCATGGAGGCCCCACATGGGTTAGCCCAGATGGGGTGATGATGGGATCTTGATGGGCTCCATATCGGGCCCACATGGGTAACCCAAGTAGCTCACATTTAGGGCCCACATGAGTCTGCCCACATGGGTTGATGATGGGACCCAGATAGGTCTTATCTAGGGCTCTTATGGGCCACAACAGGTATATATATGGGCTACTATATTTGTTTGTTTGGGTTACCTTATTTTACAGTAAACCCCTAAATACAAACATAACAAGTAATCCAGTAAACTACACTAAAATGTTAAAGGTATTCAATGAACAGAAAGCAGTAGTTCATTCTTTACTTTATTAAGCAAGTTATAATAATAATTTTAACATGACTATTAGAGCATTTCACATTTACAACTTTATAAAACACAAGTATCAAAATGTTAACTATAAAAAAAAAGTTAAAGCTCCTGACAATTTCCAAAACAGCTTGTCACTCTGTTGTCGCTCTCCCAACGGCCCTTTGAAAAGAGAAAATAAATGAATCAACCATTATGCCACTTTTTAAATTCCTTTTCACAGTTCAAACAGATGCGTCAGGTGAGCCTTTTGGTGCCCCACATCAAGTTTATCAAAATAAGGGGTTTGCAAACCTGTCCTGGAACACCATCTGCACATATTGAATGCACAAAATGTAAATTTTGACCCACTTTTACCACTTTTGAAATCATTTCAATATTCAAGTCATTAAATGTTCACTTTGTTGTTAAACTGTTATGCTGCCTCATAAGTCTGACTAAAATCAGTTTTGTGAAGCACCTTAGTGTGTAAACGCTGCCTGCTAAGACATTGCCTGATAGGGCAGCGAGGCAATGAGTCAGCTGTAGGGCTGTCACTTTTGTGAAAAAATCCTGTTCGATTTTTGAGACATAAGTGTTCATTGAATCGATTCTAAAATCGATTTTCCGTGTCTAAAGACGTTTCCATTTTCAACACTACGCATTAGGACGAACGTAAAGAGGGCGCTTGAGACACGCACAAGTCAGCAATATTCCTGATGCTTTATTGGCCTGAAGTTTCGTGCACAATGACAAACAGGAGTGCTACATTCAGGGATTGAAATTAACACCCTCAACTCGCCAAATGCGGGTAAAAATGAACTTTGGCAGTTAACGCTGTCAAATCACGAGGCGTGCGTCTATGTTTACTCACTTTCTTCTGTTGCTTACACTGCTGTGGAAGTTCGTGTAAGCCAATTCTCCATGGATTTAGCGCAAATACGCAACTCGTGAGTCCTCGTGATATATTAAATACAGCGCATTGTGCAGAATCTGCGCATTTCTGGCTTACTTGAACACACACGTCACTAAGCAACAAATAACGGCGCGCTTGTTCACTTGCTTTGAAGTAATAGTGAATATTAAAAAGCATTTGGTTAACAGAAAATACATTGTTATTTTCCAACATCCTACATGTTCTATTGATCTGTCCACCTAAAACACATTTTTGGTAGTAAAAAAAAAAAAAAGTCTGTTAAAATCGATTCCCTATTTTCATTTCGATACTTGTGTTGGTTGGTCCGATCGATTGTGCAATCGATTTTCGAACGTAAAGTGACTGCCCTAGTCAGCTGCCTAAATTTTCGGATGCAGACATTGTATGTCTCCCACATCTAATAAACCTGATTCATCACATTAGCTCATTAGTAGAAACTGCAAGATCTGAAGTTGGTGTGTGCAGTGCTGAAGTTTGAAAACCCCTGATTCAATATGTTTTGGCTATGATCATTCTTGTCTTTTTAAGGTTTGTATTTACATATAAAAAAAGCATATCTTAAGACTTTTACCCATCTTGCTCTCCACCATGTGCCCTTGCAGTACGCTTTCTTCCCCTGTCCCTGGCACCGATTAGCCACTTTCACACTGCCTTTTCGGTAATTTGGTTTGTAAGGGCTCTTTTTTTTTTTTCAAGCCTCCTGAAAAATACATAAAGAGCATTAGAGTGAGATTAAATTCCATATTTGAGCCCTTGCAGCAAAACAGTTATCTCCACCTTGACATTTTTTCAGGAAATACAATAGTATTGGATATAAAATTCATTGTCAAGACATAGACTATACATTTATCTACTGGAATAGAGTGTAAATATTGCGTAAGGCCATCCTCAACCTTACAGTAGGCTGCTTGTATGACACTCCACATCTGACACGATTTCTGTTCAGCAATCAACGATTGTTGTTATGCACTGGCACTGGGATAGTTAGTTACCGAACTAAACTGCCAGTGTAAAAGCACCCTCAGTCACTTAATCTGCAAATTCCTAGCTAGCAGTTACTAGCGTAAACAAATAGGCACTAACGTGTACAGTAGGCTACTTCAGTTGGCTTACTTGATAAGTCTAGAGTGCTTTCACACTGGCAGTTTAGTTCGGAACGGAGCACTGTTTGTATGAAAAATCGCTAATGTGAACGCTGTCATGCGGACCCGGGTGCGCACTGGGGTACCGAACCCGAGACTACCTGGAGGAGGTGGTCTGAGTTCGGTTGCACTCGATCCGTGCTGCGGTTCGCGTGAATGTGAAAGCAACACGGACTCGGTTGCGCACTTGTTCAGGAAGTAAAGTGACCTGCGCATGCTTTTTAGCTGATTATGATGTATTTAGTTAAATAAAACACATGTAAGGGGTGATAGTGTTGATAATTTACCTTGGATAAGAGCGAGAGTGAGTCCACCATGCCAACCTAAGGAAAAACAAGATTATCATTATGGGGAGACAACACAAAAAAAATGTACCTGAATAATCGCAATTACATTTCCTCCCAAATCGTGCAGCCATAGGTTAATCGATGGCTATTTTACATCAGAAGTAGTAATCTATTGTGTGTATTGTGTATCAAGTCATACACTAGATAGATACACAATACATACAATACAATATACAATACATTCACTGACATTATGGATTCAGAAGGCAATAAAATCACGACTTATACCTGTAAATGTTTAAAATAATGTACATGTGTGTTACCAAATCCATCAAAAGGAATTACAAATTATTTGAAACCGTATTCTAAAGTGTAACTATATTGGGTATCTTTTGTGCAGTTGTTTTTGAATTAGCACTAAATAAAGAAAGAAAAAAATAGCACAGGAATCCAAAGGGTTGCCGAGATGGTGTTAAAGCTTCTCAGATCTCATAATTCAGTGAAAAGTTACTAGTTGTTCTGTGACAAAATAGACATTTATTAAAGATTTATTTAAAATTAAACATCAAGAATGTAGCCTAAATATTTTATTGAATGTGCACACTTTTAGAATCAAAGCTAAAATGGTCGCTGTATGGCGCTGTTCTGTTATCACAATATAGACGGTAGCAGACAGATTAAACGTCTTGTCACTCTGGTAACGTTAATTAAATTCGAAATATTAATAAGTCCTGCTTTCATTTTGGGTGTTTAATGTGCACATCTTATAAAAATAATTAAATTGCTGCCATTGTGGGATTTATATTGTAAAACAGTTTAAGCTGGAGTCTCAACTCCAATCAATTTGTTATAACGTTACACAGTTCATATAGTATTATTTCTACTATTTTTTACTGACAAGAAGCCGGCGGCCGGAAACAACAACAGCTAAAATATGGTCAATCTTAATTAAAACTGAACGTTTCCATCATAATTATGCTTTTAAACGAATGTTTGCCACGGGTAGATTCACAAAAAGGCCCTAGGCTGCATTTTTGGGAGAGTTAACCTTTAACAATTATAAGAAACTAAGAATGTTTCTATAACGTTAATAGCGTGCACTGCAGAGCACCAGAAATAAAGGAAAATGCCGCGATCTGAGGGAACTCAAAATTCTAACTGAAAATCTAACGTGACAATAAGCTTTTGGTTAACATTATGTTTTGAAAACAATGTATTTTAATTAACATTTCAGTTTTTAAATGATTGTAGTTCTTACCTTGAATACACTGACAGCAAGAATCTCCTCCCGAAAATTACAGCAGAATAAGTTAGAGAGCAATGGCGCAGCTCCCGCGCGGTTCAGGGCGTGGAGTGGGGGGATGGGAATTGCTGAATGAAATCTCGCGAGATCCATCCTGCCGAAGTTTTGTACACTTTCAAGTCTTTTTTCTTTTTTTTTTAGCCCTTTTTCTCAATCATATGTATCCGCAGGCTCTTGGTCCTTTTAAATTGCAAAAAAAATTGTGTTGGCATTTATAGATTTTTAATAGATTAAAGTCACGTGTTAAAGTGTCAAATTTTTTTTTTTAAAGGTGCAGTGTAATCAATCTTTGGGATTAACTGTTTGCACTTGTCTTGGTAAACTGAATTAGTCCCCTTGTAGCCCATTTTCAACCCATGTACTCAATTTCCCATTAGTGAACCAACTAGGTCCCATATGGGGAGCCCACCTGGGTTTGCCCATGTTGGAACTACTTAGTTGACCCAAGTGGGCCCCAGATAAGATGCCCATTTTGAGCCCATGCCCACTCTGTACCCACGTAACCCATGTGTAACCCATGTGGGCCCCACATACACGTGTTTGCTGGGCAAATACGCTAAAATACAATCATGCGCAAACCAGCTTCTCTACTACTGATTGTGAAATTCATTTAATTATATTTGCTATTAGTATTAAATATCATACTGCAAAATCCTAATGTGTGTGTGGGTTTCCGTTGTCCGGTAATTACGTCCGGTAAAAATGAATAGAGAGTGGCGATAGATTGAAACGCGCCTCCCAGTGAAGATTGCGCAACTCACGCAGCGCGTCGTCCATGCAACTGATAGCACACGAGCGCTCAGCTTGATTTAAAAAACAACAGATTTTAGCCATCTCTTATTTAATAGGGAACTAAATTAATGATCTGCTAGTTAACTGGAGATGTTTTATTTATTTGTATTATGTACATCCTTGCCTTAATGTTTCAAAACGTGAATGAGTGTGAAACCATAGTAAAAAACAATTGGCGTTGATTGACGCCAATCGGACGTTAATGTTTTTTCCGTCTATTTGAAAGTTGGGCTAATAATAATGTTGCATTCTATACGGCCTGATTATGTCAATTTTTAAGTTGCATAGCTTGCCTCCAGTTTTCCTCAACTTGACTAATTAAGAGGCGATATTTGACCGGCATATCATCAAAATGTCCGTAAAACGAAACCTCTGCCGGTCACTTTGACCGGCACCATTTTTTTCTAGCGGAAACTCTGTGTGTGTGTGTGTGTGTGTGTGTGTGTGTGTGTGTGTGTGTGTGTGTGTGTGTGTGTGTGTGTGTGTGTGTGTGTGTGTGTGTGTGTGTGTGTGTGTGTGTGTGTGTGTGTCTTACCTTTAGTAAATGAATATGAATCATGTTTGTGTTTTATAGTGTGGATCATTGTGGAGAGTTGAGAATTACAGCAGGATTACACAAATGTAGGTCTACACACACAATCATTCAGTGATTTGTTGTTGATTTGTGTCATTTAGTGAAATGTTTCTCTCTTCTTGTGTTCAGGGGTCTGTGATCTCACACTGGATCCAAACACAGCACACACTCGACTCATTCTGTCTGATGAGAACAGGACAGTGACGAGTGTGTATGAGGATCAGTCGTATCCGGATCATCCAGAGAGATTTAATGAGTTTATTCTTCAGGTTCTGTGTGGAGAGAGTCTGACTGGACGCTGTTACTGGGAGGCTGAATGGAGCGGAGATGCTGTTATATCAGTGTCATATAAAGGAATCAGCAGGAAAGGAGGGATGATAGACTGTGGGTTTGGATATAATGATAAATCCTGGAGTCTGATCTGCTATAATAACAGATTCTCTGTCTGGCACAATAATAACAGCACTGATATTCCTGTCGTCTCTTCATCCTGTAAGAGAGCAGGAGTGTATGTGGACGTGACGGCCGGCTCTCTGTCCTTCTACAGCGTCTCTGACACACACACACTCACACACACTTACACACACTCTACACCACATTCACTGAACCCCTCTATGCTGGATTTAGGGTTTATGAGAGTAACTCTTCAGTGTCTCTGTGTGACATTAAACAGCGTCCTGAGAGAAACAACAGTGACACACACACAACCGGGTGAGTGAAATATACTGTGTCTTAGTGAAGGATTTTTCCAGACTGAATAATAGTTCAATCCTCTGTTCTTCATACGGCACTAAACACTAGAGATGCACATATTGGGTTTTTGCTGATACTCGATATGCTGATATTTCTCATCATACTGTATTTTGGCCAGTACCAATACATATATATTTTTCCTTTGTTTGGAAAGAACACAGTCTCTCCTGTGCAGGGACTATAAACAACTTATTGTTATTAATTTGAGTTTTGAGCTAAATCTATTTCTTCATTCAGTTTCAGTGTTAGTCACAGCATTATATACCAGTGGTTCCCAAACTTTTCCATTCCAGGACCCACCTAGACAAGAATAATCTATCTCAAGACCCACCAAAATATAAAATCATTTTAAAAGCATGAATGTGGGGTGGGAGGCATTAGTTCTCTTTGGAACAGTTTTTTTCCTTGTTATAGTATGAATGAAAAGTTCAATTGCAATACAAACTGTTGGCACATTATCAGAAATTGAGAGCAGAAATTGAGAGCCTAACAGCGTAAAGGCTGTTGAAATAATGTGAAGAATACTGAGTAGTTTTTGTCTGCTGCCTCGACTGATTTACCAGACATGACAGAACAAATTTAAAGATATGAAAAAAAGATTAAGTAAGTTTAATCATAACCGAAGGTTTGATATGACAAAAATCAGAATATAAAAAATATAATAGACTAATAATTTTATATGACAGTAGCCCAAGGACCTTGAATTTCAATACTAATATTTATGCTGCGAATGTCGTTAAACTCATTGCGTTGTTCAGCGCAGAAAATGCTTTCGTGCTCGTGTGTGTACATGTGAAATACTTTTTATAGGTTATATTTTTGCGTTGTAGCAAAATGCATGCAAGGGAACGCAAACAACGCACTCTTACGACGACCATATCTCTGAAATACAACAGTGCTGTGTTAAACCGACGACAGAGAAATCAGTGCGATTTGTTTCATGAAGCGCGCGCTTACGACATGTTGTGTTAACAATTTCAGGGTCTCGGAGCGGCACGGTTCATTAAGCGGTTCTGTGCGCATTATTAACAAGTAGAAACTCATTTAATCAATCACTGCTCTGCAATCTGCATGAGATCGCATTACAACGGATAATTCAAATGTCACGAAAGGCTGATTCAGGTCTCTGCTGCGTTTCCCAAAAGCATCGGGAGCTAAGCTGATCGTAGAGACAGTGATGTAGTGGTGCCTGGAGAAGTGGGTATACTCTTAATTTATGCCCCCAAATTTTTTTTAAGCGTCCCAGCAAAGGATGAACGCTCTGTGTTATAAACAGTGACATGTAAGACTAGTCATATTAGTATTGAATATACAAGACATAATATAGAATATAATTAATAGAATAGATCATAGAATTACTAATAGCCTATTCTTGCATACCAGGGCCGTACACTGGATTTTATAAATTCAAAGTTCCAATAAATTAGAAAATTTTGATTTTCCTGGTCTCGACATGAGCATTTTAAGGTAAAAAAAATGGACAAGAGTAGCTTTAAAAGCATCTCGGTGGGCAGTAGCATGAAGTATTTGATCAGTTTAAATGTCGCAATGAATGATCCACTCCACAAAATAGAAATGCAGAATGTTTATGCTTATTGTTGACAATGCACAATCACATATTAAAAACAGAAATGGCCTTGAATAAGAAATGATTCAAGGATTATTTTGCATAGATGTTACATTTCAAACAAACGCCATGCAATCCTTCTGTGTCCAGAGGCATAATGAGCAATTAGTATGAGCATCAAAGATCAGTTTCAGCTTCTTTTTCTTTCCTAAATTAGCCTAATCAATGTTTTTGGACTAATCGGTTAATTTAATCAATGGTTCAATTGCTCACTCATAAAGATAGTCACTATTGTCGCCGCCTTCTGGCTTAATGATGCAAGTTGCGCAAACACAGACAAGCGGAGTGATACAAACAACACATTCAAGGTAACGTTACAAAATATAGGCTACAATAATAATAGCAATATATTTAATAGGGTGCTTGTGTTGTTAAATTGAGCTGATCATTTCCACTGTCTTTGATCAAACTGATTAGGCCTATTTCTGTCGGTCATTTAAAACTTCTATTGAAAAAAAAAAAACAGCTGTTTATTTTAGCTACTTGGATCTTATCCCGCACTGTATGATCGTTAACTGAAATGAAGCGTCGCTTTCGGATTCGCGCTCGGCTCGCGCTTCTGTGAACAAAAATCCGAGCGGGTGTTTTTGAGTGCTGAAGCAGCTCAGATGAGAAGGTCGGTTATCGTCGCGATGGGCGAATCCTTGCAGCACAAAATTAGAGTTAGCCTAATATTAGTGAATTATTTCACAACTTTCATTATATAGGCTACCCTGACTGGGTGTTTTTTATTAATTTAACGTTTACTACTAAATTATGCGCATCAGAGGGGATTTAGAAGTGGGTATACGCAATGCAGACTGAAAAAGAAGTGGGTATACGCCGTATACCTGCGTATACCCTGCACTACACCACTGCGTAGAGACCATAAGTGGCAACGGTTTTACGATCTACTTAGGCAAACGATGCTTTTGGGAAACCCAGCGCCTTTCGTGACATTTGAATTCTCCTGTGTGTAATGCGATCTCATAGCGATTTCTATTTAACGTTGGTACATCGTGCAAAAGGTTTGTGTGTGTGTCATTCATGAAACGTAAATTTAGCTGCAGCCAATAGTGACTGCGCGACCCACCTCTTTCCAATCTGCGACCCACAAATGGGTCCCGACCCACAGTTTGAAAACCCCTGTTATATACTACCTTTATATTTTATATTAAGGTTATAGTCAACTGTTCATTGTTAGTTCAGGTCCATTAAATAATATTGACAGATACAACTTTTGATTTTAATAATGTATTAATAAACGTTGAAATAAACATTTACTGAGATTAATAAACACTTTAGTGTTTTTCATTGTTAGTTCATGCTAACTAACGTAGTTAGTCACTGACGAGTTTTATTGATTAGATTATTCAACAATGAATCTTGTTTGTGCATAAACCCCCTGACTCTTTGCTTCTGGCTTCTTCTGGTTCTTCACAGGTTCTCTGAGCCCAATGCTTCTGGGCTGGATATTCACCCGCTGCTGAACTGCCAGTCTTGTGTCCATATAGCTGATTCTGATCAGTGGCTTCAGATTGAGCCGTCGGCCTGTACAGATGAAGGAGGGTCAAAGTTCAGGGTCAGCACTGACCCAGGCCGTTACGAGTGTGTCAGGACCAGAATGCGATGGGTCTGTGACTGTGTCGTCAGCCTTCAGTACCGTACCGTAGACGGACTCTTCCTCAACGCAGAGCTGGAGAGGCTGCAGTGCAACCGGATCGCTCCAGTGATGGACGTGACGGTGATCTCAGGGAAACTGGAGGAAGTTCATCTGCCCCATTACGCCTGTTTAGGAGAGTCTGACCCCTCTCTCAAAGATGCTGTGAAAGTCCTCACCGTAAAAGACGAGGGAATAACCACAGAATCTGTGCAGTTGACCCGATTCCATGCTAAGATTGTCCAGCCATCCTTCTCTCTGAAAACATTAATTATAAGTTGGCTAATGCGAGTGGAAGAACACTGCGATCTTCGTCTCTACATGCGTTCTAAAGATCCTCTCATTCTACATCTCTACCTTTTTCCATTTGATGATTGTGCAAAAAAACAAGTTGAGGACGATGAACACTCTTTTTCATCGTGCATCATCCCGCATCCCAGACCTGGCAGGCCACTCCGGATGAACACGCCACACATTCTCGCCGTTCCTGGTGCCGCTATCCATCCCAAAGAAGGGATCACACTCACAAGAGAAATTCCTCCAAACTTCTTCAAGGTCAAGATTCGTGTGGAGAATGATCTTCAAATGACTCTTATCAGAGAAGAGGATCAGAAGACCGTCTGGACTGCAACCATTGAGAAAGATGATCTTGATCTAAATCATCCTCAGAGAAACGAGCCGCGACTGAATAGTGAGGCAGATAAAGCAAGATATTTTGATAACCATTGGTCAGATCTCATTCAGGATGTTACTAATGTCCAGATCATTGCAGATAAACTGTGTCAGTGGGAACTAATTCATAGGGAAACATATTCAGAAATCACACAGAGTGTAACCAGTCAGGAGAGCATGAGAAAGATCTGTGACATTATAAGCAGACACGGAGATGCAGTGAAAGCTAAACTCATCTCAGTTCTTCAGGAAGAGAAGCTTTACCACTTTTGAACATTGGTGTCCGGATCCTGTCCTGACAGTCTTGTCTGTTGTGTCTCTGTTCAATGTCTCCTTGTTTGTCTTGTGTCTGAGCACACGGCTTTGTCTGTTGTTGTGAGGGGTCCATCTGAGAATGGCTCTTCCCTCGCTTTCTCAGAACCTCTATCTCGACGCAATGCAGAAAAGGTCGTAATAAGAAACCCCTAGCCCAGTGTGCTACAGCCAGGGTAAGGGAACTGTCTGGGCTAATAAAACATAACCATTTAGAAAGTTCTGCTGTAATAGGAGCTTTTGTTCTGTTCTGTACATCTCAGCCATATGAGTCATTAGTCATATACACGAGGGACTTCCTATCTCCGGTCTCTTTCTAACAACATGTTGCTTTCTACAGGCATGTCTCTTATTAAAGGCAGTTAGACGCTTGCTATTTACTCATGCGCTTAGTAGGACCAAAATCCAGCGGAATTCAAGACTATATAAGAAGAGGACCGAGAGAGACTCGCCGCTCTTCCTTGCGATCACCGATCTGACACACCAGCAGTTGTCAGAGGCAAGAAGCTTCAAGCCTAGCTAGTAAATGGTAAATGGACTGCATTTATATAGCGCTTTCATAGACCCAATGGCCACCAAAGCGCTTTACATTTTGCCTCTCATTCACCCATTCACTCACACATTCATACACCGACGGCGGTGTCAGCCATGCAAGGCGCCATCCAGCTCGTCGGGAGCAGCTGGGGTTAGGTGTCTTGCTCATGGACACCTCGACACTTGGTCAGGTGGAACCGGGGATTGAACCACCAACCTTTCGGTTTGTAGACAATCTACATGAACCACTGAGCCACTGCTGCCCCATCTGTTCCCCATACAACCCCATAGTATCCATCTGTTAGTTAGTACTCATTTATGATCTGTAACAAGTATTCCTTTTTCATTTGATTCTTTTAATACATTTTGTCACATTTATTATAATCATCTGACTGGACCTTGGATCATTGAGTGCGAGTCACATTCTTCTAACTGGATCAGGACGATCCTTCCTGGCAGTGTCGGCTCCAGAGATGTTCTGTTGCAGGTGCTATGGGGATCCTCAACACTTAAGAGAAGCTGCTTTGAGTTTTGGGGCATTTCATTATGGAGGTCGCATCGTACCACCCTTGGTATATATATATATATATATATATATATATATATATATATATATATATATATACAGATATATATATATACACACACACACGTACACGCCCGCATTAACTCGTTCCGAGACTATAAGTGTATATATATATTAGGGCTGTCAGTTAAACGCGCTATTAACGGCGTTAACGCAAACCCATTTTAACGGCGTCAATTTTTTTATCGCGCGATTAACGGTCTTTTTTACCTTGCAAACTTTGTAGTTTTCTTTCACATGCTTTTGCAACAGGACGCGGCATGCGAGCGCTGCGCTATGAAACCCATTCATTTCAAAGGCTTGCGCCGCGCGAGTGCTTCGTTGACCAAAGCGCAAGCGGATCTAGACCGTAAACAAAACAACAGGCACGCCGCACACACTCGTTTGGGCTTGCGAGCCGGCCAAATAGTTAACCTGGTTTGAGTGGATGACGAGCGCGAGACGCCGAAATGGATGCCAATAAGATTCTGAATGGAAGGTTTACTTTTAAAAAGTTGCCAAATGGTTCCATTGACAAGACCAAAGTGATCTGTGTGTTTTGTCGTTGTGATATCTCTTATCGTTTTATCAAGAAAACAGCCAACTGAGGATCCCGTTTGAGCCCTAGAGCAGACCGGAGATCTATCCATTTGTTGAAAGCCTTCCCGATGCTGACTCTCGTCTCGTCTTATTCCGACGCCTGACTCCAATTTGTCCCTTTTGGTCAATAACTAGACAAAAGTTTATTTTCTTTGTCTTACGTGGAGTTTGCGTTGGGGTTTGGAATGAACTACAAGCCGGTCTCTTTGAATCCATCTTCTACTTTTGTCGAAAGTTGACTAAAGTTTTGTCGCTCGAGTTGTCTTCGCTGATACGGAGAATGGCGGCTCATAATAACAAACCTGCGAGACATCGCCTGGTGAGCGTGAACGCGCATGACGTCACCCCCTGTCTCAGATTCGAGCCCGAATCCCTCTTATATATTTTACTGTACAGGACTATAGAGGCAATCTCAGTGAGCAAAGAAGGGCTCATTCAGCCCATCAGGCAATTGTTTACGCATGTATGGGTTAAAAAACGGGTATTTTTAACATGAAATGTTGCGCAATGCACCTTTAAGGTGAAGAATAAGACGACACAAACACGAGAAGACTTTCACAGCAAGGTCTTTGTTTTACTGAACTCGACTGTTCATGACGTCACCCAGGTACGGGTAGAACAACCACACAAAATACATGACAGAAATATTCTGAATGTAGACAATCTGAATAATGTGCTGCAAAGTAAGATTGTCATGGGATAATTCACAAAAACTAAAATTTCATTTATTTATTTTAAACTCAAATCCGCCAGTGACAACATACTCTACCTCTAATGTTGGGTAAGTTGAGCCACTTCTGTGTCACTAGCTCTATTTCTGTGTCCTTATGATCCTTTCCTTTATTTGTCCTGATAGAAGACAGCTGAAATATGATGTGTTGTATAATAATGCTGAAGCACAGATATTTGGCAGTGAAGAATATGTTCTCTGAGCTTCATGTCCTCTACAACAGTCTCAGCCTCAGTGTGTGTGTGTGTGTGTGTGTGTGTGTGTGTGTGTGTGTGTGTGTGTGTGTGTGTGTGTGTGTGTGTGTGTGTGTGTGTGTGTGTGTGTGTGTGTGTGTGTGTGTGTGTCCTCTACAACAGTCTCAGTCTTCCTCCAACGTCAGGACACCTGAACGAAGATCCACAAAACCTGTCCGTGTGTGTGTGTGTGTGTGTGTGTGTGTGTGTGTGTCTTCGCCCTATTCCATGTGTGCGGATCCTTTTCCTACTTTCTGACTCTTTGTTTGTGTGGATCATGATTGTGGTGAGAGATCAGAAGAATGAAACGGAGACGATCTCCTGACACCGTCTGCACTGATTTAGCAGCGGTTCAAACTCAGGTCGGCTCATTTCCCTGTCCACCAGTAGAGCCCTGCACACCTTCCTCACATCAGCAGGAATGTCTCTCGCCCACTCCCTCTCTATTTGTACAGAAATCTGTGTTCAGGGTCTTAATTGGACGTTTTTCATTTTGGTGAACCTTGCTCTCCTCCAAAACCCCTCCGGCCTCCACCTGTGCGTGTGTGTGCGTGTGTGTGTGTGTGTGTGTGCGTGTGTGTGTGTGCGTGTGTGCGCGCGTGTGTGTGTGCGCGTGTGCGTGCGTGCGTGCGCGTGTGTGTGTGTGTGTGCGTGCGTGCGTGCATGCGTGTGTGTGAGTGTGTGTGCGTGTGTGTGTTGTTCTGCCACAGCGGGAGGGGGGCGATATGTCAGCATTATGTTCTGATAGGCCCTGTCCCAAATGGACAACATCAGGAATTGATGAGGGCCAGCTTCACACATGTATTTTATTATGTGTCCTCTATTGAAGTAATAACCCTGTAATGATATTCAGTAACATGTAATATATCCATGTGGCCGCAAGGTGGCGCCAGGAGTTTGGGACGGGGGTTAACTAAAACATTACACGATGACGGTTGTGTTATCACCGGAACAGGAGTTGGTAAAATAATAAATGACTAGCACAAGCTAGCTGTTCATAACATCAATGTGTGATCATTGAATAAGAGTGAACATTACATGGTACCAGGAGTGGTTACTTAAGTTAATGACTTTACGCCGAGGACAATAAGGACAATTGTGAAACGCAACATGGAGTCGCTGAGGCCACCGGAGGGTTTGAAGCTCACGGGAAATGTTGACTGCAATTGGCGGACTTTTAAACAACAATTCATGCTGTACATCTCGGCGATCGGGTTGGAGAATAAGCCAGACGAACGGAAGATTGCATTACTGTTAACTATAGCAGGGCCACAGGCGATTGAAATCTTCAACACGTTCGTGTTTCATCAACCTGACGATGACAAAAAACTGGAGGAAGTGATAAAGAAATTTGATGCTCATTGTTCTCCGAAGAAAAACGAAACTTACGAGAGGTATGTGTTTCGTTCACGGACGCAGCAGCAACATGAGACATTTGATAGCTTTCTTATAGATCTGAAATCGAAGTCACAGACATGTAATTTTACGGATTTGAAATCGTCCATGATACGTGATCAGATTGTCTTTGGAATATATGACAAAAAGGTCAGAGAACGGCTCTTGAGAGAAACTGAACTGAAAAATTGCCATGCCAGTGAATTAGCTCAAAAGCATGCAAAGACATTCAGTGACATAAATAATGGTGTTACTGCAATTGATGACAGTGCAGCAATTGGTGCTGTATCCTTCAAGGGGAAAAAGCATGTACAGTACAAGAATGCAAAGAAGCCACAGGACGGGACATTCAGTTGCAAACGGTGTGGTTACCAGCATCAACCGAGGCAATGCCCAGCGTTTGGTAAAATGTGCACAAAATGTAATGGTAAGAATCACTTTGCCAAGAAGTGTTTTTCAAAAGGAAAAACATGTAAAGGACAATCTGTGCATGTAGTTGAGGACACTGATTTAAGTGATACATTCTTTGTAGGAATGGTGTCATGTGACTATACATCAGAGAAAGCTACAGAAAATGTGAAGCCCACAGTAATGAGAGATGCTGACCATAAAGTGAATGCAGTAAACGAGGATAAATGGATTGTGCCGCTGCAGATAAATGGAGCTTTAGTTACATTGAAATTTGACACTGGGGCAAAAGCAAACTTGATAAGCATAAGTGACATTAAAGCAATGAAAGAAAAACCCATAATGCAAAAAAAAAAAAAACAATACAATTGAGGGACTACAATGGGCAGGAAATAGACTGTTTAGGTGTGTGCAGACTAAAAGTAACGTCCAGGAACAAAGTGCACCATCTACTGTTTTCTGTAGTTGCTGAAAGACATGATTCACTGTTAGGTGACAGAGCTTGTGAAGATTTGGGACTGGTTAAAA
Source organism: Chrosomus eos (assembly GCA_036326025.1). NCBI lineage: Eukaryota > Metazoa > Chordata > Actinopteri > Cypriniformes > Leuciscidae > Chrosomus > Chrosomus eos. The sequence continues at coordinate 152,566 of JAZAVI010000100.1, read as the reverse complement.
GAGTCTACCGCATCAACTGTGAAAGTGCAGCCAAGAACACAACACACGATTCAGTAGACTTGATTGTACAAAGCTTCCCAGACATCTTCAAAGGATTTGATGTCTTGCCGTTCACATACAAGATCCAGCTTAAGAATGATGCTCAGCCTGTGGTACATGCTCCACGGAGAGTTCCTGCACCCCTGCGTGATCGTGTAAAAAAAGAGCTGGACAGGATGACTGCGCTTGGAGTAATCAGAAAGGTTGAAGAACCTACAGACTGGGTCAACTCAATGGTATGTGTTAAGAAGAAGAACAATGATCTACGAGTATGCATGGATCCAAAGGATTTGAATGAAAACATAAAGCGTGAACACTACCAGATTCCCAAGCGAGAGGAAATCACCAGTGAAATGTCAGGCGCAAAATTCTTCACAAAGCTGGATGCGTCTCAAGGTTTTTGGCAGCTCAAGCTAGAGGAAGAGAGCACAAAATACTGTACCTTCAACACACCATTTGGCCGATACTGTTTCCTCAGGATGCCTTTTGGTATCATATCTGCATCTGAAATCTTTCACAGGGCAATGGAACACATAATAGAAGGTCTAGAAGGAGTCCGGGTCTACGTGGATGACATCATCTGCTGGGGCTCTACTCTGCAGGAACACAATGAAAGACTGACTAAATTGCTGCAGAGTGTCCAGAACAATGGACTGAAACTCAACAAAGCCAAGTGTCAGTTTGGCGTCCAAGAAATTACATTCCTAGGGGATAAGCTATCTGCTCAAGGAATAGAGCCAGATAAAGACAAAATAAAATCCATACTGGAGATGCCCCGACCAACGGACAAGAAAGGAGTACTACGGGTCATGGGAATGATAAACTTCATTGGAAAGTTCATTCCTAACTTGTCAGCCAAGACTGCCTGCCTGCGAGACCTCCTACATAAGGAAAATGAGTTTGCATGGACAGCAAAGCATGAACAAGAGTGGGCAAAACTCAAAACAACACTGACTACTACACCTGTACTCACCTTCTTTGACCCTACAAGGAGAATCAAGGTGTCCACAGATCCATCAAAAGATGGCCTTGGCGCTGTCTTACTGCAAGCTGAGGGAGAGGAATAGAAGCCTGTTGCCTATGCCTCCAGGTCTATGACTGAGTCTGAGTGTCGATACGCTCAGATTGAAAAGGAATGTCTAGGCTTGGTGGTTGGACTGGAAAAGTTTCATGGGTACATCTACGGCCTCCCCACCTTTACAGTTGAGACAGACCATCGACCACTGGTTGCTAACATAAAGAAGAACTTAAATGAGATGTCTCCGAGGATTCAGCGTCTCATGATGAAGCTACAAAGATACGACTTTGGTCTTATCTACACACCAGGCAAACACATAGTGCTAGCAGATGCATTATCCCGAGCACCAACGGAGAGTCGTGTGAGCTCTACTGGAGACGACGTTGAGGCTCATGTGAGTATGATCACTGCTATACTGCCTGTTTCAGACACAAAATCAAGACAAATAGCAGCACAAACAGCAAAAGATACAGAGTTACAAACTGTTGTACAGAACATTCATACTGGTTGGCCAAAAGGTTTTAACACATCAGGTCAGAGTTGAGTGTTGCAAATGGACTACTGCTTAGACTGAACAGAATAGTGATTCCGCAAGCTCTACGTCAGGAAATGCTCACAAGGATTCATGAGGGACACCTCGGAATTGTAAAATGCAAGAGGAGAGCAAGAGACACTGTGTATTGGCCTGGCATCAATCAGGACATTGAGAAGATGATAAGCAACTGTGAGACCTGCCAGAAACACCACAATAAACAAGCAAAAGAGCCTATGATGGTGGCTGATCTGCCAACAGCACCATGGCAAAAGGTTGGTATGGATCTCTTTCATTTGAATGGTAAAGACTATTTAATTGTGATTGACTACCAGAGGTGGGAGACTCGAGTCATATGACTTGACTCGAGTCAGACTCGAGTCGCAATTTTCTGGACTTGAGACTTACTTGACTAGATCTCTGATAAGACTCGACTTGACTTTAGACTTGCTCCTTGTGACTTTAGACTTGACTCGGACTTGTGCCTATTTACTTGAAATGACTTGTGGAAAAAAAATGTTTCAATTATTGTGATTTTTTTCTATATATTTTCCAAAAAGTCGGCGAACCCAAGCTATATGCATGCGTAAACCGCTAGACGCTATCAGGAAGCCGCTTGCCGTCTGCCAAAACAGCAGATCCCTCCGCGGACAACATGGACACAGCAACAACATAGGAGGGAGCGCGAGCGGTAATGCACTCACTATGTGTGTGCGGGTTGAGGGAGAATAAAACGATTCGTGGGACACCCGCAAACTAGAACTATCTATGAATAAAACATAAAAACTAATACATTTTTATTCATCTGTTGCAGAAAAGCAATAAGAAATTCTATTTCTAACAAAATAGAAACGATTTACAGGCCAAAGTTTCTATTTCTAACAAGTTTGCAGCGTTAAACGATGCAGCCAATCACAGACATATGTGTTGATTTCTTGAACGCAATAATGGCCAATCAGAAGCATTTACGATGGACTCCCCTCACCGCTCAAAACGGACTTTTTGTTCAGTGCTGAATTCTGAATGCTGGCAAACCCTTTATTTATAACAAACAAAGTGTATATATTATGAAAGCTTCATTGATAATAACAGAGATCGGTGAGATTGCGATGAACTGATGTCGGCTTTTTAGAAATTATCAAGGGAGCGCACTTTGCGCGCAGTCTTAGTTTACACTTTCATAGGGGACATCACAGCAAAATAACTATATGTAGGGCTAGCACAAGATGGGAAAAGTTTTATTAATCCTTGTTTACTTGTTAATTTAATTTATTTTTATTTTAGAGCATTTAAAGTGCTTCTTAATGATATTTTATTTATTACACACAAGTTAATTTATTTTTGTAACCCATCATCCCTCTGTGGGATGAGTAATTAAGTAATAAAAGTCCCAGAGTTAAAAAATGTGTAAAACTAGCCTGTGTGCGACTTGGTATGACTTGATGACTAAGTTGCGACTTGACTTGACTTGACTTGACAAAGAGTATGACTTGACTTGACTTGACTTGACCCTTAAAACAGAATGACTTGACTTGACTTTGACTTGCAATGTTAAGACTTGGACTTGACTTGAGACTTGCATTTAGTGACTTACTCCCACCTCTGTTGACTACTATTCCAAATTTCCTGAGATGGCACTTCTCACCAGCCTCACAGCAGGTAGTGTCATAATACATGTCAAATCCATATTCGCCAGACATGGAATTCCAAGGATTGTTGTCAGTGACAATGGACCATGCTTTAACTGCAAAGAATGGCGACAGTTTGCAGGGCACTATGACTTCCAACATGTCACATCAAGTCCCTTGTATGCTCAGTCGAACGGCAAGGCTGAAAAAGGTGTCCACATTATCAAGCAACTGCTGAAGAAAGCTACAGACAGCAAGTCTGATCCATATCTTGCTCTGTTAAGCTATCGAGCATCGCCTCTGGACTGTGGTTCATCACCAGCTGAGCTGTTAATGGGTCGTAAGATACGCACCACACTACCCTGCTGGGTAAAAGAAAAACAGAACAGACAACTTAGACAAAGACTCCAGCTGTTAAAGCAAAAACAGAAGTCATATTATGACAAGTCAACCAGAAGTCTCAAGCCACTATCAAAGGATGATGTTGTCAGGATTGAGGATCAAAGTGCTTGAAACAAGAAAGCCACTGTTCTTCAGGAAGTAGGACCACGGTCTTACACTGTCAGGACTGAGGAAGGACAGATACTCAGGAGAAATCGCCGTTCCCTGCTCAAAACACAAGAGGCATTCCAGGAGCACTCCAATGACAAACTTGAGTCTTCACAATTACCACCAGAAGATTCAAATGACACACATCAACATTCAGAGGCAAACACACCAAACTCACCTGTGTTGAGGGGATCCACACGTGTAGTAAAAAAAACCTGACAGACTAAATCTGTAAAAAAATAATGCAATTTCATCCTTCTGCAGCAGTGGAGTGAGGAGGTGATTTGAGTGTCTTTGGTGGAAAGTCAGTCACTGTTTTCCCAGGAAACTTGAAGTAACTGCTTATTTCTGATTTCAGCTCTTTCAAGGAGTCGCTTACGGTATTCAATTGGACGCTACATTGACTGATCTCCTGGAAAAGTTGGCCACACTCTCTTTGAGTAAGGTCCTGCATTTTCTGGATATCTTTTTGCACCTCTAGTTGCAATTGTTCCACCATAAATCGGACTTCAGAGATTAAGGTGTGCTCACTTTTCTGCAGTTCTCCTGTCACCATAACTTTCATGGCTTTTGTCAGCTGATCAGTGTCCTCTTCGTCATGTTGTCTTTTAGCAGTGATCGTGGATTGAAGCTGCTGGTGGTTGGAGTTTATCTTAGCAGTCAACTTTTCAATCTGGGCGTCATGCTGTGAAGTGGTAGTTTCAAGTTTCTGGGTGAGTACTTTCAAAGCTTTGTCCTGCTGTTTGAGACAATTAAACAGGACATCCCAGTTCCCTTGTACGTGCTCTGATAAGTGATACGCTCCTCTGCCAGGTGTTGGAAGAAATGCAGGCAGATCCTGCGGTGTTCCTGAAGGAGGTGTAAATTCCGTGGAAGTGCACAGCTGCATGTCCACCGTCGGTGGAGGAGCCCTTTCTCCTGGAGGTGGAGTGGAAAACCGCACATGGGTTCTTGTAGTCGGACTGTGAAACTGTGTGGGTGTGGAGTAGAAAGTGGGAACAGGAGGTGGTTGTCTGGGTTGCTGTTGGGTCTGTTGCACCGGGGGCCAGTTGGGTGTTGCAATGTCTGGAGGATCAATTGCCACAAAAGTGGATTGTGGTGGAGGGGTATGGGCCATGGTTGAAGTGTATGTGTGAATATGGCAACGGTCAATTTTGAAATGTGGAGAAAAAAAAAAAAATATCAGAAATGATAACACTATTCGTCTGGTCTTAAATTCTTGGGCAAATGGGGCACCAAAATAACATACTACAAAGTGGTTACATTTTCACAATTCAGAAAAGAAAATACTATGGAACCTGAGTCAAATTCTTTTGGGGCAAATGGGGGCACCAAAATAACAAAATACAGAGTTGTTACTTCACAGAAGTTTTTTTTTTTTTTTTTTTCACAATTTGGCCACAAACATTCCAAACAATCTGTTGGATGGACCACAGTTCAATCCACCCCACGATCAAATGATCACAAAAAGGGTTAAATGTCTGAAATCTGATATCTCACAAGAGCAAACATCCGACAATCACAAGAAAAACCCCAAAACAAAACAGTTAAAAGAAATAATAATATTTTCCCGTTTTCAGGTTTCAATTTTCAGTTCAGTTTTTCAAGTTTGTTTCAAGTCCCAAGTTTAAAGTTCAGGTCCCTGTTCGGGCGCCATTTCTGTAACGGTGGCACAGCCGATATAAGAGATAAGTTCGTTCGGGCGCCAGACAGGAATAATAAGTAATCCTGTCAATATATCCTAAATACCATCAGTTACATACCAACTTAAAATTTAAAAAAAATAAGCACAGAGAACATAGGATTTAGTTTAAACTGTCTGTATTTCCCGCAAGAAAAATAAAACACATATATGCACACATCCACTTTAAACGCTCATCTTAGAGAAAAGAAAAAACAACAACAATATAACTCTTTAAAGTTGTCAAGGATGCATAATTTTACATAAACAAAACACAGATTCGAAGGTTCATTCCTCCAGGGACATATTCATTTTCCCCCTGAACAATCTTTTGAGTATTTACTCTAATTGCTGGTTCAGGTTGGCAGAAGGCTACAGTTTGTCCGGTCAGAACAATGATGTCTCACTCAGGTTATGATCCAAATCGTTGGTTTATTAAAGGTGCATAGATGTGTGGTTAGTGTGATGCACGCACACGCACAATCGATAAACTCCTCTGATTTGGGCTAATACACTATATTTCACTCTAAACTATATACAATATTTAGCCGATCTCCTTTTCCATTTATTGTCCATCTACTCTCCTCCTGTCACTTCGCGAACTCCGGTGGACAGTTCGGAATAGTCCATTTCTCGCTGAATGACGGGGGTGACTGGGAGAGTCCATGTGCCAAAGGGGAGCACTTTCTACAGCCGCCCCCAAATTCACAGTGTGAATTTGCCAACTTAAGTGTCTTTACTACGTTAAATCCAAAGCTAGTCGGGAAGAGAGGGCAGACAAATAATTTTGGCTACGGGTCGAGTGTAAGTTTTGCCGTTAACCTGTATTTCCGCAGATCTGACTCTCTTGTCCGACCCAGGAAAGACCTGAACAACTCTCCCTACAGGCCAAAGAGCGCGGGGCAGTTGTTGATCCACGATCATGACTGTGTCACCGACCTGCAGATCGGCTTCTTCAGTCTTCCATTTCTGTCTGATCTGGAGGTTGGGTAGGTAGTGCTGAATAAAGTGCCTCCAGAAGTGGTCAGCCAAGAGCTGGCTATGTCTCCATCTCTTACGGCTCAGGAGTTCAGAGTCTTGGTATACCACTTGCGGTAATGAGGCATCTCGCCGCCCCATCAACAAGATGTTCGGAGTTACTGGATCCGGATCCGCAACGTCTGAAGAAGTGTAGCCAATGGGTTTGGAGTTGAGGATTCCTTCTATTTCTATGAAGACAGTTCTCAGCACTTCTTCTGTAACTGTCTGGCTGCCGATGGTGACGTGAAGTGCAGCCTTTAGAGAACGAATTTCTCTCTCCCAACATCCACCGAAATGGGGTGAACTGGGTGGATTAAAGATGAATCTAATTTGTTGGCTGGCGAGTTGGGCTTGAAGCTCAGGATGAAGGGCGATGAATGACTCTTTCAGTTCTCTTTCTCCTCCTTTAAAGTTGGTGCCTTGGTCTGACAGAAGCTCAAAGGGTTTACCACGTCTGGAGATGAATCGTCGTAAAGCCATCAAGAAGGAATCTGTGTCGATGCTGGTGAGTATGTCAATGTGGACTGCACGGGAAGTCATGCATTTGAAGATGATTCCCCATCTTTTTTCATTCCTGCGTCCCACCTTTATAGTGTAAGGTCCAAAGCAATCCACACCTGTTGAGTAGAAGACAGGTTGATGGATCCTCAATCTGGCAGGGGGGAGGTCCGCCATTTTTGGTGGATGTGGTTGTCCCCGCCATCTCTGACACTCTGCACATTGTCGTTGGTGGTTTCTGACTGCAGCCCGTCCCCGTATGACCCAGTATTTCCTCCGAAGTTCAGCAAACACCCTATCTGGTCCTGGGTGATGTAGCCGATTATCGTAGTCCTTGATTACCAGCTTGGTAGTCGGGTGAGACGAGTCGAGGACAATAGGATGTATCGTGTCTTCCACTAGCTGGCTAATCTGACGGAGTCGGCCGCCAACGCGTATGAGTTTGGTGTCCTCATCAAATTCTGGGGCTAAGCACAGCAAGCGACTATTTTTTGGTAAGGATTTACCTGCTCTGAGGAGGGACAGTTCGTCTGGAAATGAGTCAGTTTGGCTCTGACGGAGTACTGCAAGTTCTGCCTCTTTGTAGTCATCTGCTGTTGGGGTATCAGTGGCCGCCCCGTTGGCTTGCTGGATGTAAGCCTTCAGTAACTCTGGAAGTGTATGGTATTCCTGTGTATCGGGTGTAGGTAGAGTGGAGGTTGATAGGCCAATGAAGATTGGCTTTCTCAGTTCACTGTCCTGATCAATGCTCGTAAATGGTGGCATCTCTGGCCAGTGGTCAGTTGTCTGTCTAAGGAATTTTGGCCCTTTATTCCATCTGCTTTCCTGGCCTATGTCACAGAGCAGTTTTCCCTTTGTGATGTCATCTGCAGGGTTCTCCTTTGATGGCACGTATCTCCAGTTATCAGACTCCGTGAGTTCCTGGATTTCTGCCACTCTGGTGCCTACGAAAACTTTAAAACGACATGAGTGTGACAGCAGCCAGGTAAGGACAGTTGTCGAGTCAGACCACAGAGTAACACTGTGGATGGGCAAAGTTAGCTCTGTCTTCAGCACTTTTGCGAGTTGTGCCCCTGTGAGTGCTGCACATAATTCCAACCGTGGAATGGTTTGCTGCTTTTTCGGGGCTACCCGAGATCTACCGGTTACAAATGCCACTTCCACTCTACCTTCCAGGTTTTCAGTACGTAAGTAGGCCACGGAACCGTAGGCTCGCTCTGAAGCGTCACAGAAAATGTGGATCTGCCTCATGCTGGTAGGCTGATCCAGTTCTTTACTGCAGTAAGCTCTCGGCAAAACAATGTGCTGTAAACCATCCAGTTCACTCTCCCATGCTTTCCACAGGTTTAACAGGTTATCCGGTAGACGAGGATCGTCCCACTCTCTTTTCTTGTCCCATAACTTCTGTACGATCACCTTGACCCGTGTTGTGAATGGCACAATATAGCCTATGGGATCATACTGGCTAGCGAGGATCTTGTATATGTTCCGCATAGTTGGAAGTGGGTGGTCTGTCTGCCGCTGCTTATAGGAGAGAGTGTCTGATGAGCAATGCCAGTGTAACCCAAGAGTTGACTCTTGTGCATCTTGATGACCTTCGCTGAGCCACTGGATGCTGCTTTGCGATTGAGCATCAGCTGGCAGGTGGCTGATGACTGATGGATCATTGCTCGCCCACTGTCTTAGGTCGAAGCCTCCGGAACTTAAGAGACTGCGGAGTCTGTCTACAAGACCTTTCGCGGTCTCACTTGAGGTGAAGCTCTGAAGGCAGTTGTCGACATAGAAAGATTTCTCTACTGAGAACTATGTGTCTTCAGACTCACTGTGATCCAGGACGTGCTTCTGCAACGCGTATGTTGCGCAGCAAGGACTGCACGTTGTTCCGAATGGAAGTACTTGCCATTCATACACATCTGGTGCCTTGTCTTTCTGAAGATTTCTCCAAATGAAAGTGGTTTGTCCCCAGGCAAAAGGCGTACCTGGTGGAACATCCCACGAATGTCACTACTAATGGCGATGGAATGTTCTCTGAATCGCAGAAGAACGGACAGAAGAGAAGGACTGAGTGTTGGACCAGGAGCAAGTACTCGTTCAGGTTGTGGCCTTGGTAAGCAAACGAACAGTTGAAAACAACCCTTTTCTTTCCATTATGCTCCACCAAATGATGTGGAATGTACCAACTCTCTTTGGAACCGTCCACTTGCTCAGGAGTGAGTTTCGTGATGTAGCCAGCTTGCTGTAACCTGACTATCTCCTCTTGGTAGGCCGCCGCTTGATCAGGATTCTTGTTCAGACGATTCTCTATTCCCCTTAATTGTGGCAGGACAGCTTCTTTGGGTGCATGTAGACCTGGCATATCTTTGGCACGTAGAAGAGGGGTCGCATAGCGCTGGATTTTGTTAACTTCCACTCTTACGGTTTTGTCCTGGAGAAGTTGGATGGACTCTTGATCTTGTCTAGACCTTGTCAGTACCTTCTCGTTTCGATATGGCAGAATGTCCATTTTCCACAGTTTCTCCACATTCGCATAAAGGTCGTTAGTGGGCCGTAAGCTGGTGAAAAGACATTGCTGTGGGGAAAGTCTGCTGGATAGTTCTTGTGCTGGGCCCTGTAGTGTCCATCCTAGGCGTGTTCTCACAGCAGCAAGACCACCAGGTGGACCCAGTCTAACTGGTTCTATGGTTGTGATGAGGTGAGGGCAGTCAGAACCAATGAGAACTACTGGTTTCACTTTGTAAAGGTGCTGTAGTGGCAGGCCTGCAAGGTGCTTGTACTTCTTCTGGAGTACCTTGACGGGATGCGTGTGCTCTGCTAGACCCAGGCTATTGGCTGTGAATGCGCTCTGTATCCTGAAAGCCTTACGAGGGTTAGCCACTGAAGACACAGTAAAGGTCACAGCCGCCCCGTGTAGGGTCTGTGTATCTTGCCTGACTGTACGAAGAACCAAGTCCTCTGGCTGTCCCTTCAGATTCAACCTCTGCACAGCTTCATGCAGAATAATTGTCCGCTCTGACCCATCATCGAGGATTGCATACGCCTCCATGGATTTGTTGCCATTTCGGAGCAGAACTTTAGCTACCTTCAGCAGAATTTTATTGTCACAGGTTGGACGATCCACATACAAGACTGCACTGGCTGGAACCGATTCTTCTGTGGCTCTGCTCTGGTCATTCACATCATGTAAGGCCAGCAAGTGCTTTCTGTTACAAGATGGACAGAGGGCTTTCAGTGTGCAATTGGCAGCATGATGACCACGCCCACAGCGCCAGCATCTATTTTGGCCTTTAATCCAATTCACCTTCTGCTCTTTGTTGAGTAACTTAAAGTTCTCACAGCTGCTCAGGAAATGTCTGTTGTTGTCGCAGTATGGACAGTAAACATTCACCCCTTCTCTCTTAGTAGCAGTTGGTTTGGGTGGATAAAATGGTGATGCTGGGCTGGCCTTCGGTTTCTCTGTACCAAGGAGGATGGTAGTGGGTTTGCGGGGCTGCCTAGAATCTCTTCTCAGCTCCCTCCTCGGCACTGTTGGTCTGGACTGACTGGTATAGGCAGTGTGGTCATCCTGAACTTGTAGCTCATACTCAAGCCAGTCCGCAAAGTCCAATAATGTGGGGATAGTGACATGAAGTGGATGTGTATACCTCTTGAAACCGGACCTGAGATCATGTGGCAGTTTGCTCATCAGTCTAGACACATGTGATCCACACTCCAACTCAACATTTCCTTTCTGACCCAGCTGTTCCAACATACTGACAAGGGAACGCACTTGGAGTCCGAACGTGCGAAAAGTTTTCACATCTCCACTGCGAATGTTTGGTCCATCCATCAGTTCTGCAATGCGTTGTAAGGCTAGCTGATGTGGCTGGCCATACATTTTATTGAGGGCTCTCATGGTGTTCGTGAAGGGAAAGCTTGAGTTACTGTATGAGTCTGCCACAAGTAGGGCTTCCTCCAACTTAAGATGGTCCGTGAGGATCTGATACTTGAATCGCTCTGTTGCATCCTCAGGCAAAATGTTCTCCAATGCTATTCTCAGTCGAGAGAACTCTCTAGGATCAGGGGATGTTAGGAAGGGAATGGTTGGAGCAGGGCCTCGGTACATTTTCTCCTGCATTGAAGAAGGCTGATAATACGCCTGTCTGTGACCTGGATGCGGAGGTGGCACACGCTCATATGCTGTGGTCTCAAACTCTGACTGATGAGCTGGAATGTGTTGGGAGGAACAAGAGTACCTGGGTTGAGGTGGGTCGCTGTAACGCACTTGTGGTAGTGCTCTGTCATGTATTGACGAAATGTCCATGTTTCTGAAATCCTCAGCTAATCCAAGTCGCTCATCCATTGTAGCTGGGCACCGTTCTCTCATGGCCGTAAGTGGCGTTGGGGGGTTTGTCCGTGGGGCTGGAGTAGGACGGAACCGTGGTGGAGTCTCAGGGCTCACCACTGGAGGAAAGGGAATTGGAGATAGCACTGGTGAAGTCACTGGCCTGGAGGGGGCTCCCCTTTCTGCCTTAAGACTTTGAAGTTCCTGATGTAACATGGCATTCTGTTGTCGCATCTCCTGTAATGCGGAAATAATCTCTGGAATCTGGCTGGTTTGTAGTCGCAAGTCTGCGTTCTCGCGTTTCATCACCTGCAGAATGGCTGTAAGCTCTACTTCCTCTTCTCCTCGCCCATCGGATCTTTCACTTTGCCATTCATCTCTCAGTGTCCACTTATCATGATCTAACTCTTGACTGACAGGAGAAGTCGATCGGGTCTGTCCTACCATACTTGGTGACTGGACTCTTCTATGGCTGAATTCTGGGAGTGGCTGTCGATGTGGCAATGGCTCACCAAGCTCGTAATCCACTAAATGAGTTGGTGGGTTGATCTGTCTTCGTGGGCGCACGACAGGCTCTTTTCTCTCGGGTTGAGACATCTCTGTAGCAATTCAACAATCCGGCTCGAAGGACCATGAAAAATCTTTTGAGTATTTACTCTAATTGCTGGTTCAGGTTGGCAGAAGGCTACAGTTTGTCCGGTCAGAACAATGATGTCTCACTCAGGTTATGTTCCAAATCGTTGGTTTATTAAAGGTGCATAGATGTGTGGTTAGTGTGATGCACGCACACGCACAATCGATAAACTCCTCTGATTTGGGCTAATACACTATATTTCACTCTAAACTATATACAATATTTAGCCGATCTCCTTTTCCATTTATTGTCCATCTACTCTCCTCCTGTCACTTCGCGAACTCCGGTGGACAGTTCGGAATAGTCCATTTCTCGCTGAATGACGGGGGTGACTGGGAGAGTCCATGTGCCAAAGGGGAGCACTTTCTACACCCCCCCAAAAAAATATAAGAAATAACAGTCCTTTGTTTTTGTGGCTAAAAACTGCCAATATAACCAAGCCGAGTAAATAATAAAATAAAAATAAACATGTTCCTTTAGTTGGAGGAACCTGGATAAACCGGGTGTGGAAAGTGCAGAAGTGAATTGTGTGATTGGTAAGTGGCTGAATGGTGTGAGTGTGAGACCAGCCACGTATCCAGCAAACTGCTAACCTTCAGCAAAGGTGAACTTCTGTTGGACGTCAATGGAAAACAGCACCAGGATCCGGGGTCGTTAACAGTTCGCTTTGGGATTTTTAAACGCTCCGCGCTGAAGACAATCGATGGCACAGCGTTCTACCGGCTGTTGACTGCGTCACCGCCACCCAGGTAAGTGAAAACACCTTCCTTCTTTAATGTTCCACCTTCCAACTACCAGCAGTTCGTTCATGGAATTTCTTGCATTTGGCGTTCGACTTGCATTGAGGCTTTTCGGTTCTCACTTTGACAAAGCGCACTCATGGCGTTCGACTTGCATTGAGGCTTTTCGGTTCTCACTTTGACAAAGCGCACTCGTACCAACCAACCTCACTCTTTCCACATTTGTTTTCCCCCACGTAGTTAAATTTCTCCCTTTTTATCCCATTACCTCATTTCCGTTTCTCCCTTAGACCACGGAAATGGGCGGAAATGTCATTTATTCAATTAGCCATTTCAGCTCCGCCACACTCCTCCCCCCTGGGAAAAAAACAACTCCAGGTTGTTTAAAAGGTAGCATTGTTAGAAACCAAGAAACTCTTCATCTTCGTCAGTGGATTCCTGGAAATGTTCCAAAAGTTTCGATTTTTCCAGGTGGTTTTACTCATCAGCAGAAGGTGAAACGTTAAAACCCCATACATCCTCGTCTGTACTTCCACCTCTTTCGCACCCAACATCTGTGGTCAAGAGTGATCATTTGAAACTAACCTTTCCCTCCTTTGGCAGACCTTCAGATGATAGTGACCCTCTGTTATATTTAACTAGATGTCACGACTTTATGGCATTACATCCCTTAGAGGATACAGACATTCTGGCAACCTTTCGCACTGTCCTTTATGGAACAGCACGGGACTGGTGGGAAGTGGCTAGATACTCTGTTACGACGTGGACTGAGTTTGAATCCTCATTTCTCGCAGCATTTCTTTCTGAGGATTATGAAGACGAGCTAGCTGAGCGTGTCCGCACCCGAATCATAATGTTATAATGTTATAAAGTTATAATGTTTATAACTCGGTTATATGTTATATGTTATATGTTTATTACTGTTTAAGCCTCAAAGGAGAGGGGATGTAATGATATTCAGTAACATGTAATATATCCATGTGGCCGCAAGGTGGCGCCAGGAGTTTGGGACGGGGGTTAACTAAAACATTACACTATGACGGTTGTGTTATCACCGGAACAGGAGTTGGTAAAATAATAAATGACTAGCACAAGCTAGCTGTTCATAACATCAATGTGTGATCATTGAATAAGAGAGAACATTACAAACCCAACAGTAGGAGAGTCTTCGCTGTTTCCATGCAGTTCTTTTGAACTTTGTATTCATCAAAGAATCCTGAAATAAAAATGTAAATAACTGTTTTCAACACTGATAATAATCATAAATGTGTCTTGATCATCAGATCATCATCATATTATAGTGATTTCTGAAGGATCATGTGACACTGAAGACTGGAGTAATGATGCTGGAAACTCAGCTTTGATCACAGGAATAAATCCCATGTTAAAATACATTCACTTAGAAAACTACGCAAGCCCGGAACCGCAACGTAAAAATAAAAATCCATAAAAATAAAATAAAAAAATTTAGCATGTTGAGATTAAAGTGGCAATATTTCGCCTTTAAAAAGAGGAAAGGCACTTTTACAGATGTCCCGACAGTGCAGTGTTCATAGAGACCAGAAGCTACTGTACACATCCCGAAGGACACCCGCACCACCGCCTGCTTCCTCTGAGTGTTTCCAGATTAAAGTCCAAACATACGAGAATAACAATATTTTTTTGAGTAAAGAACTGCGCTCGTGAAGTCGAACTGGTTCTGACATGGATCTAAACATAATACTGCCCTACAAAGGCAAAAGACCTTAACTCGCCAGAGTGTGAAACTGAGAAAAATGAAAAGTTATCTTAATGTCCTGACAATTGAGTTATAGGTATAATATTGTAATTTTGTCATGATTCTGCCATCATGTCTTTTGATTTCTCTGGTCTTGTGGCAGAATCATGACAGACCCATGTTTTGTACTTGGCCTGTTTGGGCCATGTGCTTGTGTTGTCTCGTTTCGTTACTCCGCCCCCTTGTTATCCTCGTCTCGTCATTATTGTCTAGTCAGTTTCACCTGTCCTCGTCCTTAGTGTTCCCTATATAATCCCCTTGTGTTTGCTGTCCTGTGTCGGTTCATTGTTTGATTCTAACAGTGAGAGATTCATTGAGTAATCTGTTATTCAAGAAGTGTCTGTTCGTGTCTTAGTTTTGTTCCTGTCTTAGTTTCTAGTCTTAGTCTAGTGTGTACTACCCCGTCTTGTTTTGCCCCCGTGGGTTTTGTTTTCCTGTTTTTGTATCAATAAATCCTGTGTTCATTGCATCTGCTGTCTGCGCCTGGGTTCACCTTCTTCCACATAACAAATTTTCACATTTTGTAGTGTATACCTGTATTAACCTATCTACAAAAAAAAATTTGAACTCAAATTTGACCTTTGACCCTTTTTCGGAAGTTACTGTATTCTGCCTTAGCATTGCCCACAAAAATCACAATCGGTCATACCAAGGCAAAAGACCTTAACTTCTATTTTATAGCACAATGTTATGATAACACTTAAAATGTAAGCAATATTAACCCTATTGGACTCATGATAAAAATGGCTTCACATGTATCAACTAGAAGTGTAAGTAGTGAGAATAGTTGGAAAAGTATGAATGGTTTTAATTAACATGAATTTCATAAAACAGAGTTGATTAACACCACTAAAAGTATAAAAGATGTGGAATATTTAAAGATTTTTTGAAAAGTTGATTCTAAAACTGAAGTGTGTGTGTGTGTGTGTGTGTGTGTGTGTGTGTGTGTGTGTGTGTGTGTGTGTGTGTGTGTGTGTGTGTGTGTGTGTGTGTGTGTGTGTGTGTGTGTGTGTGTGTGTGTGTGTGTGTGTGTGTGTGTTTAAAGATCAGAGCTGTGTGAGTCAGCAGAAGGGCATGAGGCCTGATTGTTCCCCTCCCTTCTTCATTCTCACAGTCATTTTGCAGATATAGTGACCTAACATTTATTAATACTAACTTGAATCTCATCTGAATTATAAATAATTTATTTCTGTATAAAATAATACTACCATTAAAAACACATTTGATTTTCTTTTTTAATTTATGTAGAATGTGTAACTTAAAAAATAAAAAAAAATTAAAACCAATGCACAATGTTGTGTTTTGTGAGTATACACAAATATAAGCAAACTCTTTGCAGTTTGAATGATGTCCTGTATAAACAAAATGATGGAGTATTTTTTTATATTTCCACTGTTAGATCGCGCCCGCGCCCCCCCCCCCCCCCCCCCCCTCTCTCTCCATCTCTTTCTCTCTCTCTCTCTCTCTCTCTCTCTCTCTCTCTCTCTCTCTCTCTCTCTCTCTCTCTCTCTCTCTCTCTGTGCATGCGGGGAGCGTTTGGGTGTGTGTGAGGGTGAGGATGAACTCGGTGAGAGGGTGGTTTTTCCTTTTTATTATTATTTCTTTCACTTGGAAGTTATGATGGATAAATAAGGGTTTTAGGTGAGCTGAAAGTTTTCGCGAGTTGTTTGGAAAGTGTGACGGAGCTGAGATGGCATCCCTTCCTGAGGGAGTGCAGCGTCTCTCTCGCTCCGTCATGGTGTCAGGTGCATGGCAGAACCTGGCGTTAAAGTGGAGGATGTTTTGATCGCGGCTGGGGAGCAGATCGGTTACGACAATATTTGCTCGGCTTCTCGAATGAATAAGGCGGTGGTGATTTTCGTGAAAGAAGAACATTTGGTTAATCGTCTGATAAGCAACGGTGTTGTGGAAAGTGGTACTTATATTACTGTTTCACCGCTGGTTACACCTACTACTAGAGTGATGATATCAAATTTGCCCCCATTCATAAAGAATAGTGAAATTGAACGAGCTCTTGCGAGTTATGGAAAGTTTGCTAGTCCAGTTAAAATTATTTCTCTTGGATGCAAAAATGAGGCCTTGAAGCACGTGTTGTCATTCAGAAGACAAGTTTTTATGTTTCTGAATGAACAAGATTTGAATGTTTCTTTTAGACTGTGGCATGAAGGAAAATCGTATTTGGTGTATGCAAGTACCGGGAATAATAAATGCTTTGAATGCGGAGACATTGGGCATAAGAGGGTTGCATGTCCGCATAAGGCTCAGAATGTCGAGAATTTGCAACCGAATGTTGAGAATTCGCAACCGAGTGTTGAGAATATGCAGCAGAATGTTGAGAATATGCAGCAGAATGTTGAGAATATGCAGCAGAATGTTGAGAATATGCAGCAGAATGTTGAGAATATGCAGCAGAATGTTGAGAATATGCAGCAGAATGTTGAGAATATGCAGCAGAATGTTGAGAATATGCAGCAGAATTTTGAGAATATGCAGCAGAATGTTGAGAATATGCAGCAGAATGTTGAGAATATGCAGCAGAATGTTGAGAATATGCAGCAGAATTTTGAGAATATGCAGCAGAATGTTGAGAATATGCAGCAGAATGTTGATGATGCAGATCCTGGAATCGATCAGGGAATACAACCTCAGGTTGTGAGTGAAGTACATGATAGTGGCGTTGCTGTGGGTGATAATATGAGGCCTAGTGAGGAGGCCACTGTTATTGTGAACCAAAGCAGGGATCCTGAGGGAATGATGAGGGCTGATGAAGTTACAGTGACAGCAGGAGTAAGTGGAGTAGGTGTAGAAACGGTGATTAGTGAAGTTGGTGGAAGTGAAATTGAGCCACAACCTGAAACATCACAGGGCTTTGAATTGAGTAACGATGACAGTGAGATGGTGGATGATGATGCTTGTTCGGAAATTTCTGATTTTGGTTCCCAAGTTATGGGAGATTTGTATACATTGCAGGAAATAAATGATTTCTTGGATGTAACTTTTGGTAAAATAGTTGAAGTAAAAGATTTTTTCCCGGATGTGGATACGTTTATAGCTTCGGTTATTATACTACAGAGAACGGTAAGCCATGATGAACTAAGTAAGAAGAAGAGATTTCGTTTGAAGAAACTCTTAACGAAATTACGTCAGGGTAAATCTCGTGCTTCAAATTATTAAAACAATGATTAAGTTGCACAGGGTGTCTCTCTTACTATGGTTTCTTTTTCTATCCTTTTTATCCTTTCATTTTTCTATGGAGTGTCTGAGGGTTGGCTCCTTAAATATAAATGGGGGTAGAGATAGGAAGAAACTGGCAATGGTTTCAGAATTTTTGAAAATAAAACAGATTAATGTTGCCTTTTTACAGGAAACGCATACTGATGATAATAATGAAATAGAATGGGGTATGTGGTGGGATGGAAAGCTCGTTCTAAGTCATGGGTCAAATAATAGCGCTGGAGTTGCTTTTTTATTTTCAAAGAGCATGAATGTTAATATTTTAAATGTTGAGGAAATTGAAAAGGGGAGGATTATAATAACAAAAATAGAGTTTGGAGGTTTTTTGTTTGCTTTTGTTAATGTATATGCCCCGAACAATGGGTCAGAAAGGGTTAGGTCTTTTATGAAATTGAATGAATCTCTTAAAAAAATTGATGATGGTGTGTGTATTATTGTAGGGGGAGACTGGAACTGTACAACAGATTTCACTGTTGATAGAAATGGTGAAGAACCTAATAATCAATCTAGTTTAGTATTGTCTAAAATAATGGAAAAAAGAGGTTTGGTAGATATATGGAGAGTAAGGAATGGAAGGGAAAGACAGTACACATGGGTTAGAGTGACTGACAATATTGTCTGTGGGGCTAGATTGGACTGGTTTTATCTTGGAAAAATATGGAACAACAGAATAATGAATGTTTTTCATTCACCAAATGCCTTTTCAGATCATCATATGGTTGGTTTAGATCTTAACATGAAAGAATTGTCGAGACGTACGTATTATTGGCATTTCAATGTTAAACTGTTACAAGATGTTTTGTTTTATGAAAGATTTACAATGTTTTGGAATGAGTGGAAAATGAAAAAGAGTTGTTTTGAGAATATTAGCCAGTGGTGGGAAGTGGGAAAAGCCCAAATAAGAGTCTTTTGTCAGAATTATACCTTGCATTCTTCATCTCACATTAAAGTAACAATACAAAGATTGGAAAGAGACATTTTGCAGTTAGAAAAAGAACTTATTGATAATTCTGGAACTCTGCAGCAAAAAGACTTTTTGGAAAAGAAGAGAATGGAACTTGGATCTGTTTTACAGGAAAGGACTAAGGGAGCACTGATTAGAGCGAGGTTCTGCTCTATTAAAGACATGGATGCTCCTAGTTCTTATTTTTTTAACCTGGAAAAGAAAAAGTTTCAACAGAAACAGATGTACCATCTTCGTTGTGCAAATGGAACTATAACCTCTGATCCGGTGGAAATCAGAAAAATGGCAGTGAGTTTTTATGAGTCATTATATAGTAAAGAACCATGTGACTCTAAAAGTACTGCGGAATTACTGCGTGATTTACCAAAGTTACCAGATGAACATAAAAAATTGCTGGACAATGAAATTACTTTTAAGGAACTCACAGAGGCAATGCAGCAATTATCTTCAGGTCGGTCTCCAGGAATAGATGGACTGCCGGTTGAATTTTATAAGCAATTTTGGAATGTCATTGGAGTGGATTTGTATGAAGTATTTTTTAATTGTTTTAAAGAAAAGTCACTCCCGTTAAGTTGTCGTCGTGCAGTCCTCTCATTGTTACCAAAAAAAGGGGATTTATGTTTATTGAAAAATTGGAGACCAGTGTCCTTACTATGCCTGGATTATAAGATACTGTCAAAATGTCTGGCTAATAGAATTAAGCATTGTTTAGAGTTTTTGATTGATAAAGATCAAACGTATTGTGTCCCAGAAAGGTCAATTATAGACAATATTTTTGTGTTGAGAGATTTAGTTGACTTTAGCCACTTTAATAATAGTGATCTTGGAATTTTGTCATTGGACCAAGAAAAGGCTTTTGACAGGGTGGATCATGGGTATCTGTTTAATGTTTTAAAACACTTTGGTTTTGGTGAAACGTTTTTATCATATGTAAAATTGTTGTACTCCAATGTGTTTATCATGGTAAAGGCTGGTGGGGGCCTTAGTGCTCCAGTACCTATTGGCAGAGGGATCCGACAGGGCTGTCCACTGTCTGGGCAGCTGTATAGCCTAATGATTGAACCTCTCCTACATAGACTAAAAAAAGATTTACAAGGTTTGTCATTCCAAAATGGAAGTGAAAGTGTAAAATTGGTTTTGTCCGCTTATGCAGATGATATTACGGTGTTTATCACAAGGCAAGAGGATATTAGAAGGTTAAATGAGAATATTAAGCTTTATGAAAAAGCGTCCACCGCCAAAGTAAACTGGGCGAAAAGTGAGGGTTATATTATGGGTCAGTGGGATGAGGTAGGACATCCAACACTTCCAGGTGGCTTGAGATGGGGAAGGGAAGGTTTAAAAGTTTTGGGTGTTTTTATAGGCAATAGACAATATCAAATGAAGAATTGGGAGGGTATGCTGGATAAGGTGTCTGCCCGATTGACTAAG